>NW_026480191.1:0-26174 GCF_026875155.1 Cherax quadricarinatus | reverse complement strand
CTTTGAGTGCTCCCCCGGGCCACCTGGGCTAGTGTGTCGATCATTGCTCTGTTTGCTCTCACGTATTCTTCTCTTGGCCTCCTGCTTTCTGTGTGGTTGAAACATTACTGCAATTATCACCTTATGTCCCTCAGACTGGATTGTTCCTACTAAGTAGTCCCTTTCCGCCCGTGCCATCCATTCCTTCCATTTCTCAAAACCCCACTGGTTTAATGAGCAGGGGCAACTCCTCCTCCCCCTCTCCTCCCTCTGTCTTTCCGAGGTTTTGATATCCGATGGAAAGATTGAATCTGTTATTATTCTGGTGAGTTTTGTTTCTGTAAATTGCTATTATGTCTGGGGATGTCCTCTTTGATTCTTTCGTGCCACTCCTCATACTTGTTTTTTATTTCATCTGCATTTGTATACCACACCTTCAACTTCTTTTCTAAGACTGTGGTCTGGGGGGTATATTGGGGTTGGGAAGGGGGAAGACCTGGTAAGGAACTAGGGTTTTGCTGGGGGGGTGGAGTTTGTAATGTAGTGGGGGGGCATTGGATGTGCCATGGGTGTTTTGATTTAGAGTGTTTGGTTGCACGGGGGTTGACCGGTTGGGAAGCTTCTATAGGAAGTTGTGGGGGAGGCTGTATTTGATCTTCTTCCGGGGTCTGGGATCTCCTGTCTGTCTTCTCCACCCCCTCTTTTTCCCCTCCTTTCACCATTGTATCATCTTTCTCAGTTTCTGCCTTTCTTCTTGTGTTCTGCCCGGGGTCGAGATACACCTTCCTGTATGCCGTCATGTCCCTTAATCGTGCTTTCTCCTGCAGGATCCTGGTCCGAGTCGCTTCTGCCTTGAAGGTCCTCTCACTGGCCGGGTTTTTTTTTTTACAAACCCCCCTATTCTCCGAAAATTTTCCAGCTGGGTCATATCGTCTTCCCTCCTATTGCTTTCATGATGCTTAAATTGCTTTTTGTCCCCTTTTTTTTCTTGCTTCAATAGTTTCCCCTTCGACTTCCGGGAGCCCATACACAAAGACTGACCTCACCCTTTCATTCTCCCACTGCATATCCCTTTGGTATCCCCTCATTTAATTGGTTTCCTCCACTGCAGTTTTTCCTTCATCAGTTTCACTGGCTAATGTACTTGGGGTCAGTGGCCTGTCATTTTTCCCTTCTTTTTTTTTTCCGCTTTCCTGGCTCTGTTGTTGTCTGTTGGGGCCTCCCATAAAGCTTAGCTCTTTCATTTGCTACAGTCTCCTCTGATAAAGCTTTCCATGCAGTTGTGCCCCTTTTTTCCCTACAGTCCCCTTGTTTGGGGCTGAGGTAGCATCCTTTTGTTGTCAAGCCCAAAATGTTCTTTAGTTCTTTAGGCTGTTTCAGATTTTTCAATTCCTCTTCTAAACTCTGAAATCCTAGCTTCTGCTGCTTTGACATGCACCTCCCACTTCCTGCTTTCCATATCTATCCTCTCTTCCATTCTCATGCTAAGTTCTTCTAGTTTCTTTTCCCATTCATGACCCCTTTTTTTATGAGCTCTGCTGCCCAATTCTTCCTTTGTATTTTTCCTCCTCCTGTCCCTTGGTTTTTTTTGTTGCTCTCTGGCAACCCATTTTTTTTTTTATCCAGATTGCCTCAGAGTGGGAAACCTATTAGTTCTGTATGTTATGTTAGTAGTGTTTTATGTCAGAGTGTGGGGGGGGGGAATAGTGGAGGAACTGGGGTATGTGGAGCGGAGTGGGGAGGGTGGGGGGGGTTTTTAGGATGTGTGTACTCACCTATTGTGTTGCAGGGATCGAGTCTTAGCTCCGGGCCCCCCGCCTCTTCACCGGTTGCTACTGGCCCTCTCTCTCCCCGCTCCATGAGTTTTAAATCAAACCTCGTCTTGAAACGTGTATGGTTTTCCCGCCTCCAAATACGTCATTTTCTAGGCTATTCCACTGCCTTACAACTCTATGACTGAAGAAATACTTCCTAATATCTCTCTGACTCATTTGTGTCCTCAACTTCCAATTGTGGCCTCTTGTTTCTGTGTGTGTGAGTGTGTGTGTGTGGTGTGTGTGTGTGTGTGTGTGTGTGTGTGTGTGTGTATACTCACCTATATGTACTCACCTATATATGGTTGCAGGGGTCGAGTCATAGCTCCTGGCCCCGCCTCTTCACTGGTCGATACTAATTCACTCTCTCCCTGCTCCATGATATTTGTCATACCTCTTCTTAAAGCTATTTATGGAACTTGCTTCCACTACTTCACTCTACAGATTATTCTAGTTCCTGACAACTCTAAGACTGAAGAAATACTTCCTAACATCCCTGTGACTCATCTGGATTTTCAGTTTCCAATTGTGTCCCCTTGTTTCTGTATCCCATCTCTGAAACATTCGATCCTTGTCCACCTTGTCAATGCCTCTTAGTATTTTATACGTTGTTATCATGTCCCCTCTATCCCTCCTATTCTCTAGTGTCATCAGGTTGAGTTCCCTTAACCTCTCCTCATAAGACATACCCCTCAGTTCCGGGACTAATCGTGTTGCAAATTTTGCACTTTCTCCAATTTCGTGACGTGTTTGACTAAGTGAGGGTTCCATACATATTCAGTATAGGCCTTACGTACACTGTGTACAATGTCGTGAATGACTCCTTACTCAGATGTGTAAACGCCAATCTCAGGGTTTCCCCATCTCCCATATGCTTCACATTATTTGATTGATGTGTGCCTCAGGGACATGTTTGTTATAATGCTTACCCCCCAAGATCCTTTTCTTTAACTAACGTTTGCAGCTGTTTGGGTTTTCCCAACCTGTACTCCGTCTGCGGTCTTCTGTGTCCTTCCCCAATCTTCATGACCTTACACTTACTGGGGGTTTAAAATCCAGGAGCCATTTGTCGGACCATACTTGTAGTTTGTGTGTGTGTTAATTACCATTTTGTCCTAGGCACATGTCGATTAGACACAGGCCTGTTGTTTTGTGTAGGTGTGGTGTTTTTTTGTGTTTTGTGGTGTGTGTGTGTGTGTGTGTGTGTGTGTGTGTACATAATTGTCCCGTGTGAGTATATATAAATAATGAAATATAATAAAATGAAAGGCATCTGTCTTGGTGGGTGTAATTACAGGACGCAGTTTTCTGCGTCACCTCCTGTAATTCCACCCACCTGGACAGTCTCGGCAGTAGACCAGCTAGACAAGACCAAGTTACCATCCAACAAGGCACTGGGGAAAGGGGGCCCAAAAACCGCTGACCTCGTGGAAGTGGGGAACCGCTGACCTGGGAAAAACAGAGAGTTCGTCTGAGAGGACACAGGTTGGCTTCTGGAGACAAGGAACTAGGGAAAGCACTAAAAAAACAATAAACTTGAAGAGGAGAATGTGATATCAGGGAGCCCACAGATGGAGACCTGGAAACATGATCCAGAAGAAGGTAACCAGATAGATGGCAAGAGATAGAGTGGGAAGGAGAGACTACCTGAGGGAACTAACTAACACTCTACTACACTACTACTACTCTACTACTACTACTAATAATAATAATAATAATAATAATAATAAAAATAGTATTATTTTTCATAAAGGCATAACAGAGCAATCTGGACGTCAAGAAGCAAGTTTTTTTTTTTTTAGTCTCAGGCTGGTTGAGGCAAACTCATGACACAGCTTCACAAGTAGATATAAAAGGGTCCAAGAAATAGAAGGCAAGGCCCACAATTAGGTGAGTACACACACACACACACACACACACACATATGCTCGGTCAGTATAACACCGAGCATATCTCCTGAGGCGCACATCAGTCAGATAACTGCTGCAGCATACGGGCGCCTGGCAAACCTACGGATAGCGTTCCGATACCTCAGTAAGGATTCGTTTAAGACTCTGTATACCATCTACGTCAGGCCCATACTAGGAGTATGCAGCACCAGTTTGGAATCCACACCTAGTCAAGCACGTCAAGAAATTAGAGAAAGTGCAAAGGTTTGCAACAAGACTAGTCCCAGAGCTACGGGGATTGTCCTACGAAGAAAGGTTGAGGGAAATCGGCCTGACGACACTTGAGGACAGGAGGGTCAGGGGAGACATGATAACGACATATAAAATACTGCGCGGAATAGACAAGGTGGACAAAGACGGGATGTTCCAGAGATGGGACACAGACACAAGAGGTCACAATTGGAAGTTGAAGACTCAGATGAATCAAAGGGATGTTAGGAAGTATTTCTTCAGTCATAGAGTAGTCAGGCCATGGAATAGCCTAGAAAGTGATGTAGTGGAGGCAGGAACCATACATAGTTTTAAGGCGAGGTATGATAGAGCTCATGGGGCAGGGAGAGAGAGGACCTAGTAGCAATCAGCGAAGAGGCGGGGCCAAGAGCTGTGATTCGACCCCTGCAACCACAAATAGGTGAGTACAAATAGGTGAGTACACACACACACACAGACACACACACACACACACAGACACAGACACACACACACACACACATAACATACACACACACATACACCTAACACACACACACACATACATACACCTTACATACACACACACAAACCTAACACACACACATACACACACACATACACCTAACATACACACACACACACACACACATACACCTAACATACACACAGACACACACACAGACACACAGACACACACACACAGACACACACACACACACACACACACACACACACACACACACACACGCATGTGGTCCAGTAACTGGCTTCTCGAATTCAATCCAGCCAAATGCAAAGTCATGAAGATTGGGGAGGGGCAAAGAAGACCGCAGACAGAGTATAGGCTAGGTGGACAAAGACTACAGACCTCACTCAGGGAGAAAGACCTTGGGGTGACCACAACACCGAGCACATCACCGGAGGCACACATCAACCAAATAACCGCTGCAGCATACGGGCGCCTGGCAAACCTGAGAATAGCGTTCCGATACCTTAATAAGGAATCGTTCAAGACACTGTACACTGTGTATGTTAGGCCCATACTGGAGTATGCAGCACCAGTCTGGAACCCACACCTGGTCAAGCACGTCAAGAAGTTAGAGAAAGTACAAAGGTTTGCAACAAGGCTAGTCCCAGAGCTCAAGGGAATGTCGTACGAGGAAAGGTTAAGGGAAATCGGACTGACGACACTGGAGGATAGAAGGGTCAGGGGAGACATGATAACGACATACAAGATACTGCGGGGAATAGACAAGGTGGGCAGAGATAGGATGTTCCAGAGAGGGGACACAGGGACAAGTGGTCACAACTGGAAGCTGAAGACTCAGACGAGTCACAGGGACGTTAGGAAGTATTTCTTCAGTCATAGAGTTGTCAGCAAGTGGAATAGCCTAGCAAGTGAAGTAGTGGAGGCAGGAACCATACATAGTTTTAAGAAGAGGTATGACAAAGCTCAGGAAGCAGAGAGAGAGAGGATCCAGTAGCGATCAGTGAAGAGGCGGGGCCAGGAGCTGAGTATCGACCCCTGCAACCACAATTAGGTCAGTACAATTAGGTGAGTACACACATAACACACACACACACACACATTATAAAATATATATATTATATATATATATATATAATATATATATATATATAATATATATTATATATATATTATATATATATATATGTATATATATATATATATATATATATATATATATATATATATATATATATATATATATATATATATATACCTGACACACATACACACACATATATAAACCTGACACATTGACAGGATGTGGGAGATGATGGAAGGAACTTCGCATCACAATACAGACGTAAAACGCAGATGGTAAATTATATTTTGAGATGTGTCTAGCTACTGTGACTAAAGTGATTCCTGACCTTTAGGCAAGTAACCTTTAAAACTACAATAGGTAATAAACCTGAACTGTGAGTGGCATGACATGATAAATTAGACACCTGTGGAACTCTTGGGTATCTTTAATTATTGGGTATCTAATTTATCAACGTTTCGGTTCTCTGAACCATTCATTGACAAGACTTATGTCAACTTTCGGTCATCTGTCCGAGAACTTCCTCTGGCTTACCAGCTCATCCCTTTAAAAAATTATAATTAGTTTATTGTATCTGTGTATTATTTGTACTACTACTACTACTACTATCATTACTACTACTACTATTACTATTACTACTACTATCATTACTACTACTATTATCATTATTACTACTACTACTATTATCATTAATACTGCTACTTTATCATTACTACTACTACTACTATCATTACGACTGCTACTATTATCATTACTGTTATATCTTTGAAATTGCTCATCCTGTGTTATTTAAATATTGTAAGAGCATATGTTCATCACTTAATATTATAGCGCGAAAGTCCCCGTTTATAGCTAAAATAGAGACTTTCGGCGTTATATTATTATCTGTTAATATATGAAAAATACCATGGTATTATCGCTATTATCGTTATTATCACTATTATTGTTATTATCACTATTTTGTAATTATCACTATTATTTTACTATTATGGTTAGGAAGGATTTCTTGTGTATATAGAGTTTAAGTCTCGGAACCATCCGGTGAATTGTTCAATTGTTTATGTCCGGCTGGCTGACGTGGGTCAGGTGATCCAACCTGACGACACGTCAACAGACTGGCAAGTAGTCAGTCTGCTCCCAGCTCTAGCCCTGACAACTGATCGTATATTGGCTCTTACGGTGTACAGTTGAATGGTTTTGAGAATTGGACTCTGGAGCTGACTCACTTTGTTCCTCATTACTTTGAAAGACTCTTTTGATATTTATATTCTTGGTCAGTTCAGTAATCCATGATACTTTACGGCCAGATTCAAAGGTCTTGTTAAATCTTGTACCTTTCGTATTTTGAGTCTACAGTCTTGTTAAGAAAGAGACGTAAATGTTAATGAGGACTTAGATACAGGAAGAATAATTAAACTTCCTTATTAATATGACATTTCCATGATTGTGAACTAAATGTATATGGTAAATTTATTGCACAAAGTATTAAGTTAAATTAACTACAAAGTGAAGATAAAGTATTGTATTTAAATACTTTAATAAATTTGAATATTATTCTATGGAGTTTCCCAGTTGAAATTATTTCCCCTAGACTCTAAAAGACCTTTAAAGAACTCGGATCCAAAAATCTTGTTGCATATTGAAATAAACATGGTAACAGGAGGCCACATTCTGAAGCTCTCTTAAAAAAATTCTTATCCGCAACAATTACTACTACTACTGTTATCATTACTACTACTACTGTTATCATTACTACTACTACTGTAATCATTACTACTGCTGCTATTGTCACTACTACTACTAAAATCATTACTACTACTACTATTATCATTACTACTACTACTATAACATTACTACTACTACTAATGTATCAGTCCAGCCTGGAAATATCCACCAGGAATCACATTGTTTTCCAACATTTTCTATATAGAAAATTCTCATCCCAAATCTACACCTCACATTCATCATTGTTAGTTAATTGTTTTGTAAGAGGAAACTGTCATAACTGGTAACACCTTAACTGACAGTCACTTGAGGTGTTACATAACTAGGTAAACACCTTACTGGCAGTTTACTGTGGTTTACATAACTTGTACACCTTACTGAAAGTCACGAGGTGTTACATAACTGGTAACACCCTTACTGACAGTTACAGTGTTTTCAATAAGTAAACCACCTTACTACTGCCACTGAGTGATACCATAACTGGTAACACCTACTGACAGTTGTTACTGTGGTTTACATAACTGGGTGAATACCTTACTGACATCCACTTGACTGTGTTACATAACTGGTAACACCTTACTGACAGTCAAACTGAGGTGTTACATTAACTGGTAACACCTTCTAACAATCACATTCAGGTGTTACATTTACCGAAAAATGGTTATCTGAGAATCGAGTTACAACAAACTTTTGTTTACACTGGCTAAACTTAATCGTTTCTTTATCCTTATTATATCGTACAGGGTTTCTATGATAATTAACTACATGTAATTACTTATTCGATAGTAATGTTTTGTGTTGGCTGACTATTATTGTAATAATTATGTGTTGTTAAAACAGGTAATAGTAGTTTATATATATGGTAAACCAAAAGCGACACATGAAGAATTAGACCCCAAGCGAAAAAACAAATAAAACCTGGGTACTTTTAATTTGCTGGTCTTCCACTTTACATAATATATTGTACTGATAAAAGTCACTGCTTGACAATACCATTCATGGTTAAAGAAGGACATCTAACATTTAATAACATCTCATACATTACATCACAGTATTAATTATTCACAATTTTAACTGACCATTTATACAACACAGAACATTAACAGAGAGTCGTACACTGTCACAGCTGGCAGGAGCGACCATCATAATATTTTTGTCAAAGGATCGAATCAATCCCGAACCCAGCTGATAGTTTTTATTTTATCACATAACGTTTAACTGTGTGTAGTGGTAGAGTCTTAATGTTTCTATAGTGTAAAGGAGGTGAAAGGAAGTGAAAAATATAATAAGAGAGAAAAACTTTATCTTCCATAAATAATTCATAATAGTGTCTTCTTTACCATACCGCAATGGTGTCTAAAACCTAGTAACTTTTTATCACACTTCCACAATGAATGTCTTGAAAAATCCCAGAAACCCACCTAACAAGCTACAACACTAAGCTTCTATAAGAGTATCTAAACTACATCTTCTGGGTCTGTTCAGTCAGTGTTGAATAGCGTGCGTAAACCTTTCGGGCGCTCCTAACCTAACATAGACTTCGCATTTTATGGTGCTGTGTTCAAATTCTAGGCGGTCACGAAAAAAAAAAAGGCTCGTTTAGTGCTTCGACCTAAAGGGTATAGCTTAGCTTGGGTAGGTTAGGTTAGGCGTTAGTAGAGTTATGTAAGGTAAGAAAGGTTCCACTAGGAAACAGGACAAGTGTTTCTTGACGGGGGTCTAGTCAGATGCTGACCCTCCATGGAGCTTTTAGTCATCTGACGAGGCCTTATGCCGCAGGCCTTTACTCCGCGGTCCATTCCTTTAAAAATTAGGTATAGTTAAACAAAAAACCATTTGAATAAAAGGGAAGGGGATAAACCTACATACTATATAGTAACGCAAAAACAAACACTATCGATACCTATAGTGTAAAACACAACACCAGTAGCGTAACCTACAGTAAGCTAACAATTACCCAAATAACAGCTATCGTTAAAAAAAAAACCAAACCACAGAAGACAGCCTGGTCTGGTACCCCCATGCCTACAGTATCTGGTAGCTATTGATTAGTTTATTTTTTCTTTTTTTCTTTTCCCTCACTCCCTTCTATTTTGTTCTTTTCTCTTTCTTTCTTTCCCCTTGTTCCCTTTATGATGGTCATTCTTTCCCCTCCTTTCTTTCCTTTTTCTTCTTCATTTTCCCCTCCCCTTTTTTTTTCCTTTCTTTTTCCTCTTTCTTCTTTTATCCTTTCTTCTTCATTTCTTCCTCTTTTTTGTTTTTCTTTAAACCTATAGCCCCAATGGATTACCAATTCCATGATCAAACACTTCCTTCCTTTTCATAAAAAAACCACATCAGTCATCCCCCACTATAGGAGCCGGTCACACCCAATAACCAACCGCCCCACGCTAACCCACTCACACCAATCCCCCCCCATCCACCCCCACCCCCATCCAACCTCAAAAAAGCAAAAAACCAAAACCCCACCTACTCCACCCACTCCACCCCCTACCGCTGTTTCAATCAAACATCAACACAACTACCACCCAACCCCACCCACCAGCAGCACCACCACACCAAGCAGAACCCACCACCCATAACTAAATAAAACGAACGCCAACCTTACAACCCCAATTCCCAAAATAAACCGATAACACACCCCGCAAACCCATAACCCCCCCCCCCCACATACCCCAACCCCCACCCCACCCCCCAACCACCACCCCCACCCACCCATCAACCCACACCCCCCCAAACACCCACCCACCCCCCCCACCCCCCCAAAAAAACCAACCACCCACCTTCACCGACCCCCCCAACCAACACCACCAACCCCCCCCACCGAAAATCAAAACCCAACCCCCCCCCACAACACCCCCCCCCACCCCCCCCCGCGCCACCCCCACCAACATCCCCCCCCCCCACCCCCCCCCCCCCCCCCACCCCCCCACCCCCCACCATCAACATGTACTTTCTGCCCCCAAAACCATTAAACACAAGCCAAAGAGTTATTATGGCTTCCGAGCGATAAATGAATATCTCTGATGGGCTTCAAAATTTTTGCATGAAATAAATTTTGCTCAAGGTGAAATGATATCCATTGAAATAGGTTTATAACATGGTTTTTCTTTATTACAACCGTTTTTTTATTATATAGTTTATTTAATTATATTTTAAATATTATTATATTTCATATTATAAGTAAAAATTGATATACTAACAATTGTCCAAACGCCATACCAAAAAACCACGAACCTATCTAAAACAAACAAACCCCCCCAACCCACACCCCCCTAACACCCACCACCCCCCACCAGCACCCACACAACCCCCACCCCCTAAACGCAAACAAAAAAAAAAAATAAATAATAAACCTCAACCATACCAACAATCAACCCAAAACCCCCCTCGCACCGCACACACCAGAAAATAACTAAACACTCCACTAAAACATAAAAAAAAAAAAAAAAAAAAACTATACAAAAGAAACAAAAAAAAAAAAAAAAAAAAAACACAAAAAGAAAAAAAAAAAAAGAAAAAATAACAAACAACCAAACCAACAGAAACCCAACACCCACCACCCTAACAAAAAAAAAAAAACAAAAAAAAAATAAACAAGACCAAAAGAAAAAAAAAAAAAAAAAAAAAAAAAAAAAAAAAAAAAAAAGAATAAGCGACACCAAACACCGCAATACCCCCACCGAGGACACACAAGCATACAACGAATAAACCATCAAACCATCACCCGACCTCCCCTCCCTATCCCCCCCACCCGCACCCCCCAGCCCCCCCCCGTCCCCCCCCCCCCACCCCCCCCCAGCTCCCCCCTTCTCCCCCCCCTTACCCCCCCACCCCCCCCCCATCCCCCTCCCCCCCCTCCACCCCCTCCCCCCCACCCCCTCCTTGCCCTCGCCTCCCCCCTCCCACCCCCCCCCCCCCCCCCCCCCCCCGCCCCCCCCGCCATCCGCCCTCCCCCCCCCGCCTCCCCCCCCCTTCGCCCCCCCCCCCCCCGCCAAACCCGCCCCATCCGCCCCCCCCCCCCCCCCCCCCGGCCACCCCCCTTCCCCCCCCCGCCCTCCGCCACTTCCCGCCCCCCCCACCCCCCACCCCCCCACCCCCCCCTCCCCCCCCCCACCCCGTCCCCCCACCCCACCCCCATCCGCCCCCCCCCCGCCCGCCCCCCGACACCTAACCCGCACCTTCTCCCCTCCCCTCACCGCCACCCGCCCCCCCCCCCCCACCCACCCCCCCCCCCCCCCCCCGCCCCCCTCCCCCCCCCCGGCCCCCCCCCCCCCCCCCCCCTCCCCCCCCCCCCCCCCTTCCCTCCCCTCCTCCCACTCCCCCCCACCCCGCCCCCCCCCCCCCGTCCCCCGCCCCCCCCGCCCGCCCCCCCCCCCCCCACGACCCATCCCCCACCCCCCCACCACCCCCCTCCCCACCTCCCCCCCCCCCCCCCCCCCCCCCCCCCCCCCCCCCGCTGCCTCCTCCCCACCCCCCGCCTCCTCCACCCCCCCCCCCTCATTACCCCCATTCCCAACCCCCCCCCCCCCTCCCCTCCCCCCACACATATCACCACCTCTCCATCAAAACCATCACCCAAAACCCCAAACCCCACTCAATATCACCACCAATACCCAATTCAAACCCCTATCCTACTTAGCCCGAAAATACCCCACAACCAACTCAATTCCACTTTCACCACAGTGCCCTGGCCCGAACCTCCATAAGCAACAAGTCACCGTCAACCCCCAAACCCCATAACCATGAAAACAATCAACAACCAGCAACAACAACACCACGCCTTGTGAACGCTGCCCCCCCCTACTCTATAATCTTGACGCCGGTGGCAGAGTCCTGTCCATCCTTGCAACAAACGTGTCACTGAGCACCAGAATCCCATACCCCCCTTCCTAGCCCCTCACCAACTACCACGACCCATCGTGAGGTGGAGTTTAACTATTGAGAGAAGATCAAACTGTGCTGAGAAACCATTCCGAAAATACAAATATATAAATTTTTTTTTGGCCCAAAAGCACATTACAATCATAAGCAGCGCTAGCAAGATTTTAAAATATTGAAAATATCCAATTTTTTTATGAGACTGCGAAACCTTAAAACCATGTATATAGATAAGAAATATTATTTTAAGTAATGTAACCTTACATTTTCCTGATGCACACTGATTACTGTAACAATAGCTACGTAGACTTCTAGATGAGTCGAGCTAATGCTTCTGGGCCTCTGCAAGCTGTTTTACCTCCAACTCTTGGACCTATTGTGAGAGAAAACAATAAATTCTAATTTTCTTATTGATGAAGTTTGAGAGTGTAAACTGTTTACTTCCTCTTGAGAGTATTCAGGTACAGTCACTGTGCCTGTTTAATGCACTGAGTACAAGGAGCACAGTGAGGCAAAGGGAAGTACCGCTCCTTCAAGCTCAAGCACAGGCAGCTGAAAAAAACCAATACCACGGGCGGGATTCGAACCCGCGGTCAAGAGTCTCAAACTCCAGAACCGTCGCGTTAGCCACTGACCAGCTAGCTTCCATAAATTCGTCAACTAGGTGTATTTCTACACCATAGGAAGTAGCATAGGCCACCACTTGTGTCCACAAATGCTAGTTTTTACAGACGAATCTGCCGCTAGCGTGGCCGTCTTAAAAACCTGCATTGTGGTCACAGTGTTGCCTATGCAAACCTTCCTATGGTGTAGAAAATACACCTAGTTGGACGAATCTTATTGAAGCTAGCTGGTCCATGGCTAACGCGACGGTCTGAAGTTTTGAGACTCTCTGACCGCGGTTCAAATCCCGCCCCGTGGTATGTTTTGTTTTCAACAATCGTGTCATTACGACTTCGTGAGAGAAGGCAGCTGAAGTTTAATGGAATACGAGAGACCTCTTCTTCTGAAGCCTAGCTATGGAAACATTATAATTATTATATTATTATTATTATTGATTATTATTATTATTATTATTATTCATCGCAAGTGGTGAAACGGTAACCTGTAATTACTTTGCAATCGGATTATTGCTGGGGCCAATTCTTTGTCTCATTAACACGTAGGATGAAAGGTACACTTGGTAGTACTGCTGAAATACCACCTATCTACACTACACGTACGATAGTGTATGTAACGTATACTATATGTATACCATTTCTCATGTAGGTTTTCATTCATAATCTCTAAATAGTTTGTTGTCCTACAGTGTTATTTTTCTCCTCCTCCGTTGTATAAGTGGAGCAGAATTCTTCCTCTGAAAACGTGTCGTAAGAAGGCAACAAAGGTGCCAGGAGGCGGAGGGACTAATACCCTTGTCTCCTGTATAAATTACTAAGCCAATAAGGAGATGGAAAGTTGATGTGCTGTTGGAGTGTGAGCAGGTAACATTTATAATGAATCAGGGGAACTGGTAGCTAGATTGGAGTTCAAGAGGTGAGGAGTACAGTACCTGCACTTCTGAATATATATGGTGTGTGTGGTGTATATATATATAATATATACATATAATAAATTGTTTATATATATATATATATATATATGGTATAAACCTTGGTACAAATACCGACAAGTTGGTTTAGAAAGACACGTAAGCAAACACTAAACATATTTATTAAAAACGTTTTCGGACCCTGGGACCTGATCACATCTAAACATACAGAGGTAAAAGACCATTATATAAATAGGCGGAGAAGTGAGATGTGACGCACGTGGACCTGAGGAATGTCATAAAACATAAGAATGAGGAACACTGTAGAAGGCCTACAGGCCCATGCGAGGGAGGGTCCTTATCAAACCAACCTCCCTTGCCTATCAGGACGGGTAGACGATGAAGTCATGTGACTCCTGTTTGTTGGGTTGGTGCTAGCATGAGTATCATGTAGCAATGTTTTTTGAAATTTTGTAGTTTCCAGTGTTGCTTTCAATAGTGTCGGTGACGGCGACTAGTGAGGCTTCTAGGCACCGCGGCGTCTGAGGTCTGGTTCGGTTGAGACGAGTTTGTGCCTCGTTCCAGTTCATCAAATGCCCCTGGAGTCTCTGTGGAGGACACAGGCGTACCTTACATCGTCTCTGTTAGGGCATTTCGATTCTCATTCAGCGGACTGCAAGATCTTTGCCTGTCTCGCCTACATATTTCTTGGGACAGAACCCACAGGTGAAGTGTAGGCCGCCCTGCTGTAGAATTAGAGGTTGGGGCTGCGTTTTCGCGTAGTAAGGTCCTTTGATAGAGGATGTGTTGTAAGGTGGAAACGTCAGATGTTACTCATAGCAAGTGCCGCCGCGAGTATTCGGGCAACAACGCCACATGGGAGTACTTATGAACTGTTTTAGGTGGTTGTTCCATGGGCGAGTTTGTTCTGAGGTTTAGCTTGTGCCTTGAGTCTGCAATCTCGGATGAAGAAAGATGGGAACTGAAGACGTGTAAAGGCTTGTGTAATGTAAGTGCATTCTTCTTCTAGAAAACAAGGGCTGGAGATGCGAACTTGGAGACAGAGAAATTCAGCACCCTCATTCCCAACACCGTTACCTGGCTAAGATACGTTGATGATATATTGGTTTTCTATCCGAGACGTCTCAATATCCAGGCCCTTCTCAACAAGATCAATGCAGTTGAACCATCAAAGTTTACACTTGAACTCGAAAATGATGGCAAACTTCCTTCCTCGACGTTCTACTGTGCAGATCTCCCGACAGTGACAAACTTCTCTTCAAAGTGTATAGAAAACCTACCAACAAGGACGATCTTATACACTTTTATTCACACCAAGACACCCGCATTAAGAGAGGAGTCCACATTGGCTTCTTCTTGAGAGCTCTAATACGTAAAGCTCTCAAAAACATTGATGAGAAAACAGACAGTTTAACTTTATCTTGATGGGAAGAATAATAGTGTACATAGGAACAGTTATTTGTAGGTTTTCTGTAAATTTTAAATTTAAATTCATTATTACTCTTTATAATTAAAACATCTAGAAAAGGCAATGAGTTATTTTCTTCAAACTCAACAGTAAAGTTTATAGAATGGGCTAAGCTATTGAATTTGCCAAGGAAATGGTGTATATCTACATTCTTGGGCATAAGACATAAAATATCATCGACATATCTGAACCATTTTGCTCTATTAGGGAGGATTGTGTTAAGCAATCTTGTTTCAAAAAATTCCATGTATAGATTACTAAGAACAGGTGAAAGAGGATTCCCCATTGCCATACCTTAGAAACCGTTAACAGCAATTTCAATAAAACAATAAAACTTCTACTAAAAGGCAAAGATGAATTAATTAAACAATTTACTTCCACTAATCCATCTTTACCTTACATGTATGGACTAATAAAAACACACAAACCAGGTAATCCAATCAGACCAATTATTAGCTCTATAGGATCAGTTTCGTATAAATTATCCAAATGGCTTGTTGGCATTTTGAGCCCTATTGTTGGTAAAATTTCTAACTTCAATGTTAAAAACAACTTAGATTTAGTTGACAAATTAAGCTCCTTGACTGACTTAAATGATTTTAACATGGTTAGTTTTGATGTTACTTCCTTGTTTACGAAAGTTCCTGTTGATGATTTATTAAGTTTCTTATCTGAAGAACTCGTTAATTATGATTTACCATTACCAGTTCCTACCATCATTAAACTTATTAAACTTTGCATTGTTGATGCAAAATTTGTATTTAAATATAAATTTTACACTCAGAAATTTGGTATGGCAATGGGGAATTCTCTTTCACCTGTTCTTAGTAATCTATACATGGAATTTTTTGAAACAAGATTGCTTAACACAATCCTCCCTAATAGAGCAAAATGGTTCAGATATGTTGATGATATTTTATGTCTTATGCCCAAGAATGTAGATATACACCATTTCCTTGGCAAATTAAATAGCTTAGCTCATTCTATAAACTTTACTGTTGAGTTTGAGGAAAATAACTCATTGCCTTTTCTAGAAGTTTCAATTATTAAGAGTAATAATGAATTCAATTTATAAATTTTACAGGAATGAACCTACAAATAACTGTTCCTATGACACTATTATTCTTCCCATCAAGATTAAGTTAACTGTCTGTTTTTACTCATCAATGTATTTTGAGAGCTTTACAGTATTTGTAGTCCGAGTTCATAGATGAAGAAAATATCTAAATTTATGAAATAGCATGATCTGAAAAATACCCGAAGGAATGTAAAATTGATAAATCTTTTAATATTCTAGAAATACTTTTTAACCAACCAAAAAGGACAACCAACCTTATTCAACTAAAAATATGTTGGTTTCCATTACCATAAAAACATTGGTTGATAGGCCTTCTCTTCTTAAGAACTTTTTTTAATATTAAAGTTGTATTTTAAAAATATAGATACAGTAAAAAATACTTTTGATAAAGAATTCCCCCAAAATTGCTGACGGATGTGTCTATAAGATTCCTTTGTAAATTTTGCGATAAAGTTTAAACGGTTCCATTCAAAAACTGGTTAAAAGTCTCGAACTTAGATTAAAAACAACATAAAATATAGCATTAAAAACTAGACAAGATTTCAATGCTCTATTTATTCATGTGAGAGACTTTATACCATCCAATTGATTTTCGAAAGTTGAGAAAGTTGTATCAAGCAAGTCCATGGCTGACAGAAATATAATTGAATCTCGTTTCATAAAAAAGCAGTTTGAAAATTAAATATGATTATTTCCTTAGAGTTTATATACATTAAGATTCATTTATAATTAAATTAAAATTTGGTTAGAGTTTAATCATACATTGAACAAATTAATAAACCTTTTTACTTGGGTAGAATGATTTGTTGGTGGGTTGTCGGGAGGCCTGTCTAGTTGGACCAGCGGACCTTCTTGCAGGTGTTGCCTCTTTTTCCTTATGAGTTCCGGTATTGTCCCACAGTCAGGTGTTTTCTCTTGTTGTGGGTGTTGACTGTGAGGGTGGTCTAAGCCCTTTTATTGCCTTCCTTTGATGTATTAGTTTCTTAGTTCCTTGCCAAATGGAGTATCACGAAAGCGCTTGGAATTTCACTACTCATTCACAGTGGTTATTTTGCATATATTATTTATTTTATATATATTATATTATATATATAAAAAGTATATATATATGTATATATATATATATCATATAGTATAGTATATATTATTATATAGTTAGTAGGTGGTAGACAGCAACCACCCAGTGGATGTTTACCGTCCGGGCCAGATGACTGTGTGAAACAAAACCTGTAAAACTGTTTTGCATGATGGTAGGATTGCGGTTTCTTTTTCTGTCTCATAAACACGCTAAGATAACAGGGATATCTTGCTACTTCCTACTTACCTTTGGTCACACTTCACAGACACGCACATGCATATTTTATACATAATCTAGGTTTTTTCCTTTTTCTAAATAGCTCATTGTTCTTTTTATTTCTTCTATTGTCCATGGGGAAGTGGAAAGACTCTTTCCTCGTAATAAGCATGCGTGTCTTATGAGGCGACTAAAATGCCGGGAGCATGTGGCTAGTAACCCCTTCTCCTGTATACAATTATAAAAAGAGGAAGAGAAAAACCTTTATAAAACTGGGTTGCTTAAATGGTGCGTGGATGTATTGCGGATGACAAGAAACAGATGATTGCTGATGTTATGGAATGATAAAGATGTTGATGTCTGGCCCTAGCGAAACAAAGCTGGAGGGGGTAGGAGAGTTTCCAGTGGGTGGGCAAATAAAATGGGATTAAATTGGGTATCTGAGAGAGGTAGAGCAAGAAGGGGGTAGACAGTAATGTTAACTGATCAGTTATGGAAGCGGGAGAAAGAGGATATGAATGTTGTAAATTCAAGAATTTGTGGATTAAAGTAAAGGTTGGATGCGAGAAGTGGGTCATAATAAGCGTGTTATGACCTGGAGAAGAGAGGTAAATGCAGGGAGAGAGAGAGGAGAGTGATTTTGGGAGATGTAAGTGTATGTATAGGAGCCTTTGAACCAAGTGAAGAGTAATGTGGTAGGGGACTTGGAATGCTAAAGTAGGAGAAACTTTTAGACGAGGGGTTGGTAGGTAAGGTTTGGGGTGGCAGGTGTAAATGATAATTGGAGCCCTTTGATGGAAATTTGTTATAGTAAGGGGTTTAGTTATAGGTAATACATATTTTAAGAAAAAGAGGATAAATAAGTATAACGATTGATGTAGGGCGAAATACAGTAGTTTGTTGGATTATGTATTGGTAGATAAAAGACTGTTGCAGTAGACTTCAGGATGTACATGTTTATAGTAGGGGCCCCCCCCCCCCCCCACAGATATAATCAGATCACTTTCTAGTTTGTTAGCTACATGAGAAGTAAAAGGTTGATGGGTTACAAGGTGAATAGAAGATCAGGGAAGAGAGAGGGTGAAGGTTTATAAACTAAAAGAGGACCGGCAGTTAGGGTAAGTTATAAACGCTATTGGAGGTTAGATGGGGCTAATGAGAGCATAGGGCAATGGGGTCGAAGATCGTATGGGGTAGGTTTAATAGGTAGTGTTAGAGTGTTCAGCAGAAGTTTTGTTGGTGACAGAAAGTGGGTGCAGGAGGGAAGAGGAGCGATTGGTGGAATATGAGTAAAGTGAGTGTAAGGGAGAAAAAGTTAGCATTATTGAGATGTTTTTACCAAAGTAGAAGTGATGCAAGGAGGGAAAGAGATATGGAGAAAAAGGAGACGTTAAGAGAGTGGTGAAGCAATGTAAAAAGGAGCAAATGAGGAGGAGTGGGTGAGAGTATCAACAAATTTTGTTGAAAATAAAGGAAAAAGTTTTGGAGTGAGATTAACAGTTAGAAAGCCTACGAGATAACAACTGGATTTGTCAGTTAAAAATAGGAGAGGAGAGTTATGAAATGGAGAGGTAGAGGTATTGGAAGATGGAAGGAAATATTTTGAGGAATTGTTAAATGTTGATGAAGTATAGGGAAGCTGTGATTTCGTGTATGGGCAAGGAGGAATAACATCTTGTAGGAGCGCCCGAGGAAGAGCCAGTTGTGAGGTGGGGGAGGAGTTGTGAGGCAGTAGGTAATGAAAAGGGGTAAGGCAGGCCGGGATTGATTGGGGGTGATAAAGATAGAAATGTTAAAGCAGGTGGGGGATATAGTTTTGGAGTGATGGTTGGTGCCATTTATTTAATAAAATGTATGGAAGGGTGTAAGGTACCTAGGGATTGGCAGAGAGCATGCATAGTTCCTTTGTTATAAAGGCAAAGGGGATAAAAGGAGTGCAAAAAAATTATTATAGGGATAAGTCTGTTGGTTGTACCTGGTAAAGTGTATTGGTTAGAGTTATAATTGAAAGAATTAAGATAGGGAGGAAATAGTTGATAGAAGAATGAACAAGGAGGCTTTAGGAGGTAGGGGGTGTGTGGGACAAGGTGTTACAGTGAAACATATAAGTGACAGTATTTTAGATAAGCTAAGAGGTCTTTGTGCATTTATGGTTTGGGAAAAAGGCGTATGACAGGAGTGGATAGGGGGGCCAAAATGTTCGGCAGATTGTTGCAAGGGATGGTGTGTAGGAGGTAGGTTACTGAAGCAGTGAAGAGTTTTTACGAGGATAGTGAGGCTAAGGGTATGGTAGTATGTAAGGGAAAGAGGGAAATTTTTTCCAGTAAAGTAGGCCCTTAGGACAAGGATGTGTGTGTCACCGTGGTTGTTTAATTATAATTTATAGATGGGGTTGTTAAGAGAAGTAATTGCGAGGGTCTTGGCAAGAGCGCGTGGGAGTTAAAAGATAAGAATCACACACAAAGAGGGAGTTGTCACAGCTGCTCTTTGCCGATGACACTGTCTCTTGGGAATTCTGAGAGAAGTTGCAGAGATGGGTGGATGAATTGGTAGGGTGTGCAAAAAGAAGAAAATTAAAGTGAATACGGGAAAGAGTTAAGGTTATGGAGGATAACAAAAAGATTAGGTATGAAAGATTGAATATCAGATTGGGGGAGAGAGTATGGTGGAGGTGTGAACGTATTCAGATATTTGGGGAGTGGACGTGTCAGCGGATGGGTCTATGAAATGATGAGGTGAATTCATAGAATGAGAGGAAAAAGAGTAGAGTGTGCACTTAGGGTCTGTTGGAGGACAACAGGAACTTTGGTCCTTGGAGGGCAAAGAGGGGATGTTTGAGAGTAATAGTTTTACCAACGCTCCTTATATGGGTGTGAAGCGTGGGTGATAATGTCCATATTGCATCGAGGAGAAGGCTGGACGGCAGTGGAGTGTCATGTCTGAGGGCAATGTGTGGTGTGAATATAATGCAGAGCGAATTCGTATAGTTTGGAAGTTAGGAGGTGGTGCGGGATTACCAAAACTGTGTCCAGAGGCTGAGAGAAGGGTTGTTGAGGTGGTGGTTGTACATGTAGAGGAATGGAGCGAAACAGATTGACTTCAAGAGTGTATACAGTTCTGTAGTTGGAAGGAAGGGCGGGGTAGGGTCGGCCTAGGATAGGGTTGGAGGGGGGGGGTAGGGTAAAGGAGTTTTTGTGTGGTGGGCCGAGGGGCTTACTTGGCCTTCCAGCAGGCTGCGTGAGCTGTGTTTGATAGGATGTGAATGGAGACATTATGGTTTTTAATACTTGACGGTGCTGTTGGAGGTGTGTGCAAAGTAAACATTTATGAAAGGGAGTCAGGGGAGGAAAACGGCAGGACGGACTTGAGTCCTGGAGATGGGAAGTACAGTTGCCTGCCCCTCTGAAGGAGGGGTGTTTAATGTTGGCAGTTAATTTAAAAAAACTGTAGTTGGGGTTGTAAAGCACCCATTCTGGCAAGACAGTGATGGAGTGTAATTGATGGTGAAAGTTTTTCTTTTTTCGGGCCACCCTGCTTGGTGGGATTCGGCGAGTTGTGATATATAAAAAAAATAAAAAAAAAAAAAAAAAAATAAATATTATATATTATATATATATATTATATATTATATATATATTTATATATATATATATGTATATATATTATATATTATATTCCAATATAGGTTGTAGTATTTACTCTCACTGAAGCGTATAAACTTAGGTTCATAGCTGTAGCGAGAGCAGTAATGAGGTGGTGAGACCCCTAGCGAAACTCTTCCACTTCCTCCTGACTCCCTATCAAGGTAATTCACATTTAAGTGTGGAGCCGCTCCGGCGTTCTCATCGAATAATTCGTATCTGAAATCAGGACTTCTATTTCCCGGAGATGTTTAGAAGATTGTTTTTATACACGCAATTTGCTTTTCGAAATTCGTTCAAGGGCTGCTTAATTGTCGCCATTTGCTGTCTCTTTTATTGCTAATGTCATAATTCAAGAAGCACTAAATACGTATGGCTCATCAAAGCGCCTAGTAAATGGAAAGGTTAAGCAGGAATGTTCTATGATTGGATGATGAATCTCAAACTGCCTTGAAACAAGATAACCATCAACGCATGACTGCGCCCTCCATTAACAACGTATCGCCCACACAGTGGTCTTGTTCAAGTCACAAACAGATCTGTGTTTGTGACCTTGGAACAAGACCAAGATTTTATCGGCTTAAATAGCAACGCTCTTTCTTGCCGAATAAGGAAAGCGAACTTGTGTTTGCAATATTTCGCAAAAATCATTCTGAATCTAACGAAAAAAAATGTTTCAGTGTGTTTGTTTATTATTAATTATTGTAAAACTTATCTAAAATATATTTACTTGAATTAGGATAAATTAAAATGCGCTTGTTATAAGGAAGGTTCAGGTAAGTTTTCTATGTTTTTTGGTTACAAAAATTATGAATTTTTACATTAACCTAAATGAGACAAGTATCTCAAACAATGTAAGAAGAAAATTTTTTGAAAGGACACTTAAATTTTAAATGAGTTCTTGCTTATGCCTAGTTTTACCTATTTCGGCCACGATATATTATATATATATATATATATATATAATATATATTTATATATATATAATTATATAGTATATATATTATATATATTATATACTTTATATATACTAAAAAAGATGCCCCCCACCACGGAAAAACTTTATAAAAACTGGGTTGCTTAAAATGTGCGTGGATGTAGTTGCGGATGACAAGAAACAGATGGATTGCTGATGTTATGATGAAAGGAAGTTGGATGTCCGGGCCAATAAGCGAAACAAAGGCTGAAGGGGGGGTAGAGAGAGTTTCAGTGGGGGAAATTAAATGGATTAAATTCTGGAGTATCTGAGAGAGTTAGAGCAAGGAAGGGGTAGCAGTAATGTTAAATGATCAGTTATGGAAGGAAGAAAAGAGAATTGTATGTGTAAATTCAAGAATTATGTGGATTAAAGTAAAGGTTGGATGCGAGTAGTGGTGTCATAATAAGCGTTGTATGCACCTGGAGAATGGAGAGGAATTGCAGGAGGAGAGAGAGAGATTTTGGGAGTGGTTAAGGGAACTGTATAGGAGCCTTTGAACCAAAGAGTGAGAGAGTAATTGTGGTAGGGACTTGAATGCTAAAGTAGGAGAAACTTTTAGAGAGGTGTGGTACGTAAGTTTGGGGGTCGGTGTGTGCCAGGTGTAAAGGATATTGGAGCCCTTTGATGAAACTTTGTATGAAAGGGGTTTAGTTATAGGTAATACATATTTTAAGAAAAAGTGGATAATAAGTATACACGATATGATTAGGGCGAAATGACAGTAGTTTGTGGATTTGTATTGGTAGATAAAAGTCTGTGAGTAGACTTCAGGATGTAATGTTTATAGAGGGGCCCACTGATATATCAGCATCACTTTCTAGTTGTAGCTAACACTGGAGTAAAAGGTTAGTGGGATACAAGGAGAATAGAAGCATCAGGGAAGAGAGATGTGAGGTTTATAAAACTAATAGAGGGAGGCAGTTAGGGTAAGATATAAACAGCTATTGGAGGATTGATGGGTAATGAGATGCCATAGGCAATGGGGTCGAAGAGGTATGGGGTAGGGTTTAAAAATGTAGTGTTAGAGTGTTTCAGACAGAAGTTGTGGTTACAGGAAGTGGTGGTGCAGGAGGGAAGAGGAGCGATTGGTGGAATGATGATGTAAAGAGAGTAGTAAGGGAGAAAAAGTTAGCATATGAGAAGTTTTTACAAATGTAGAAGTGATGCAAGGATGGGAAGAGTATATGGGAAAAAGAGAGAAGTTAAGAGAGTGGTGAAGCCAATGTAAAAAAAAGAGGAGCAAATGAGGAGAGTGGGTGAGCTGTTATCAACAAATTTTGTTGAAAATAAGAAAAGTTTTGAGTGAGATTAACAAGTTAAGAAAAGCCTAGAGAACAATGGATTTGTCAGTTATAAAATAGGAGAGGAGAGTTATTAAATGGAGAGTTAGGGTATTGGGAAAGATGGAGGGTATATTTTGTGGAATTGTTAAATGTTTGATGAAGATAGGGTAAGCTGTGATTTCGTGTATAGGAGGATGAATAACATCTTGAGGAGTGAGGAAAGAGCCAGTTAGTTGTGAGTGTGGGGAAGTTCGTGGGCAGTAGGTTAAAATGAAAGGGGGTATAAGAGCAGCAGGGATTGATGGGATAAAGGATAGAAATGTTAAAAGCAGGTCGGGGGATATAGTTTTGGAGTGGTTGGTGCAATTATTTAATAAATGTATGGAAGAGGGTAAGGTACCTAGGGATGGCAGAGAGCATGCATAGTTCCTTTGTATAAAGGCAAAGGGGATAAAAGAGAGTGCAAAAATTATAGGGGGATAAGTCTGTTGAGTGTACCTGGTAAAGTGTATGGTAGAGTTATAATTGAAAGAATTAAGAGTAAGACGGAGAATAGGATAGCAGATGAACAAGGAGGCTTTAGGAAAGGTAGGGGGTGTGTGGACCAGGTGTTTACAGTGAAACATATAAGTGAACAGTATTTAGATAAGGCTAAAAGGGTCTTTGTGGCATTTATGGATTTGGAAAAGGCGTATGACAGGGTGGATAGGGGGGCAATGTGGCAGATGTTGCAAGTGTATGGTGTAGGAGGTAGGTTACTGAAGCAGTGAAGAGTTTTTACGAGGATAGTGAGGCTCAAGTTAGAGTATGTAGGAAAGAGGGAAATTTTTTCCCAGTAAAAGTAGGCCTTAGACAAGGATGTGTGATGTCACCGTGTTGTTTAATATATTTATAGATGGGGTTGTAAGAGAAGTAAATGCGAGGGTCTTGGCAAGAGGCGTGGAGTTAAAAGATAAAGAATCACACACAAAGTGGGAGTTGTCACAGCTGCTCTTTGCTGATGACACTGTGCTCTTGGGAGATTCTGAAGAGAAGTTGCAGAGATTGGTGGATGAATTTGGTAGGGTGTGCAAAAGAAGAAAATTAAAGGTGAATCAGGAAAGAGTAAGGTTATGAGGAAAACAAAAAGATTAGGTGATGAAAGATTAAAATATCAGATTGGAGGGAGAGAGTATGGAGGAGGTGAACGTATTCAGATATTTGGGAAGTGACGTGTCAGCGGATGGGTCTATGAAAGATGAGGTGAATCTAGAATTTGATGAGGGAAAAAGAGTGAGTGGTGCACTTAGGAGTCTGTGGAGACAAAGAACTTTGTCTTGGAGGCAAAGAGGGGAAGTATGGAGTATAGTTTTACCAACCCGCTCTTATATGGTGTGAAGCGTGGGTGATGAATGTTGCAGCGAGGAGAAGGCTGGGGGCAGTGGAGATGTCGTGTCTGAGGGCAATGTGTGGTGTGAATATAATGCAGAAAATTTCGTAGTGGGAAAGTTAGGAGGAGGTGCGGATTCCCAAAACTGTTGTCCAGAGGGCTGAGGAAGGGTTGTTGAGGTGGTTCGGCATGTAGAGAGAATGGAGCAAAAACAGAATGACTTCAAGAGTGTATCAGTCTGTAGTGGAAGGGAAGGGGGGGGTAGGGGTTCGGCCTAGGAAGGGTTGAGGGGGAGGGGGTAAAGGAGGTTTTTTTGTGCGAGGGGCTTGGACTTCCAGCAGGCATGCGTGAGCGTGTTTGATAGGAGTGAATGGAGACAAATGGTTTTTAATACTTGACGTGCTGTTGGGGGTGAGCAAAGAACATTTATGAAGGGATTCAGGGAAACCGGCAGGCCGGACTTGAGCCCTGGAGAGGGGGAAGTACAGTGCCTGCACTCTGAAGGAGGGGTGTTATGTTGCAGTTTAAAAACTGTAGTGTAAAGCACCCTTCTGGCAAGACAGTGATGGAGTGAATGATGGTGAAAGTTTTTCTTTTTCGGGCCACCCTTTCCTTGGTGGAATCGGCCAGTGTGATAATAAAAAAAAAAATAAATTTAAAATATATATATTTTATATTTTATATACATTATATATATATATATATAATATATTATATATATATATCTTCTTCTTCTTTCAACTTACCAGCCGTTAAACCCACTGAGGTGGGGTGGCCCAAAAAAAAAACTAAAGTTTCTCCTTTTAAATTTAAGTAATATATACAGGAGAAGGGGTTTTCTAGCCCTTGCTCCCGGCATTTTGTGCCTCTTACGACACGCATGGCTTACAGAGGAAGAATTCTGTTCCACTTCCCCATGGAGATAAGAGAAATAACAAGAACAAAAACTGAAAAAAAATAGAAAAACCCCCGAGGGGGTGTATTTATGGTGACATGTATTGGGAGTGGACCTAAGTGTAAGTGAAGAGAAGATGTACTGAAAATTTGCTGTGTATGAGACAGAAAAAAAGAACCCCCCAATCCCACCAAAAGTTATTTTCAAGAATTTTCTTTTTCCCCTTTCCCTTGTCTGTGCAAAATATTGAAATTTTTCATGTGTGTGAGACAGCGCAGATATGTGTGAGAATGTTCCACAAGTGTGCGACAGCGCAGATATGTGCGTGGAAAAGTTCACCAAGTGTGCGACAGCCCAGATATGTGCGAGAATGTTCACACAAGTGTGAGGCGGCAGATATGTGCATGAAATGTTCACACAAGTGTGGACAGGCGATATGTGCGTGAGAATGTTCACCAAAAATTGAGACGCGCAGTATGTGATGAGAATGTTCACACAAGTGTG
>NW_026480180.1:0-25081 GCF_026875155.1 Cherax quadricarinatus | reverse complement strand
ATTTTTTTTTTTTCTTTTTTTTAATTTATACACAGATACACCAATGTTATATTCTAATTTTTCCTTCAGGGTTCTTTCTTTGGCATATCAATTTTATTATGAAGAAATAATTGTGTGATGGAATCCACAAAAAATGTTAAGTTTTATTGATTTTTCTCTGTTTTTTTTTTTTTTTGAGCATCTTCAACTGGCTTCTCCAATGAGCATGATGTTAGAGTCATTATGTTAGTGATGACACATAATCAGTAATAATCAGAGTAAAACAATTCGGTTTGCAGTGTGGACAATATAGTTCTTACAGTTCTTAACTTGGGAAGTGACAACAAGCACAGATGCAGCCTTGACAGCAGACTTCTGCTAAGAACCAGCACGTATATATTATTGGTAATAATTACCATAGCCAGAAATTTCTTCTCTAGCAGTTGCATTTGCAAGTAATTTAAAGAAGGGATACTAATGATGAAACCTTGGGAGAGGCTTGCAGGTATGTGATATTAAATATAAATATCTTCCATGGAGGGGTGAAATGCTTCCATCACATGCAGCCGCTGCTTCTTGGAACCCACTCTCAATGTTACTCTTAACATCAATGAAGCGAACACAAGACTCGGGTATTGCACTTCCTGTACCCTTGCCCATGGGAAGCTTGATCACGCTCGCCACGCTCACACAGCAACACAGCCATCACATGACCTCGCTTCTAAAATAATTAAACTCTTCCCTAAATCTGACCTGACATTGATTTCAGTTGACCTCACCTTTTACATGCGATATATTGTTTCATGTACTCGTTGTTCCATCGGAGTAAACAGATCCCTGGATCGAAACCTTTCTACTGATATGTCTTAAGTGTTTGTCCAGGCGTCTTTTCCTGTAAGATCCCTCGGTGTTTATTCAAGATTTACACAACCTCCAGTATTCTCTGCTTGCATCGTTATCTTAATCGAGCAATAATTAAGCCTTCACACCGTACTCGCTAAGCTCGCGTACTAAGATTACTCTGTTATCCGCAGATAACGCATGTGGGAAATAACAAGTGGACAAAGCTAAAAATCACAAAATTTCTATGCAAAAGTTACCATATTAGAATATGACATAAATCTCACTTTCCAAAACTATGTTAGTGTCTGAGGAGTATTGGGAACAACGACCTTGTAAGTGCCAGTACAACACTGTGCAGGTATATATCCCTTAGCGGTTAAAATGTTAATAATATGTCTGACTATTTTCAGACTGCTCAACGATTATAATGAAGCTTACAATATCTGATGTTTTCTCGCTAATCAGTTATGTTTAATACATTCTGTCATTCGTCTGCGCTGGTGTTGGGAAATGTGTGATTGAGTGAATTTGTTAGTGAGTGCATGAGTGTACTGGGTGTGTGTGTATGGGGAGAGTGTAAGTGGGTATAGAGAACGTGCCTATTGCGGGAGCACTGGGCTAGTGTTTGTGGTTACAGGGGTCGATTCCTAACTCCTGCTGGGGAGTGTAGGAGAGTGTGAATGTCGGAGTGCGTCAATCTGTGAATGTGTTAGGGAATGCATGAGTGTGCCGGGAAGTGCGTGAGAGTTTGGAGAGTGCGTTTATTCATGTGAGAGATTTTAACCATCCAGTTGATTTTCAAGGCTAAGCAGGTGCATCAAGTGTATCAAGCAGGTGCATCAAGTGTATCAAGCAGGTGCATCAAGTGTACCAAGCAGGTGCATCAAGTGTATCAAGCAGGTGCATCAAGTGTACCAAGCAGGTGCATCAAGTGTACCAAGCAGGTGCATCAAGTGTATCAAGCAGGTGCATCAAGTGTACCAAGCAGGTGCATCAAGTGTACCAAGCAGGTGCATCAAGTGTACCAAGCAGGTGCATTAATTATATCAAGGAGGTGCATCAAGTGCATTAAGGAGGTGTATCGAGAGAGAGAGAGGAGAGAGAGAGACGAGAGAAGAGAGAGGAGAGAGAGAGAGAGAGAGAGAGAGAGAGGAGAGAGAGAGAGAGAGAGAGAGAGAGCAGGCAACTGAAGAGTTCCTTGGGAAACTGAGTCTTATAATGAAGATAAAAACCAGCACTGGTTCTTGAAACATAAAATCATTCACAAGTTTCAGAGTTAACTTACTCCACCATCAGACACTGTACATAATCAGAGAGACAATTATATGAACCGGTTTTGAAACGCGTGCTAAACATTAAATTATTATAAGTAAATGTAAAGAGAAAAAGTATTAAGAATAAAAACTAAACATATTAAGAAGCTATACTAATAAGGAATGTGTTTGAGATGAGAAACAGAATGAGTGAAAAACCTTTATTATTCAAATACATTTACAAATATATAAGTTGATGGATTAATCTCAGAATGGTTGTAGAAAGGGTCATTGTTGCCTTACGAATTGACTGACCTTTTTACAAAGGTATTTGAGTAGGTGGATCCTAGTAGCGAGCACGATACGACTTTAGTAAGGTCTTTGTTGAAGTTCTCGACAGGAGATTGTTGAAGAAAATTAAGGTACACGGTGAAGGAGGGGAATTTTTTCCAGGATAGAAGCATGGTTGACAGCTGGGTAACAGTTTCCATAAATGGCGAGAAATTCAGAGTGCGGACGCATCACAAGCGGTGTTCCACAGGCGTTAATGTTGGTCTCCTTGTTGTTCACAATTTTACATAAGCGACATAGATGAGGGAATAAGTAGTGACATAGCAAGTTTGCTGATGACACTAAAATAGGCCGTCAGGTATATTTCTACACCATAGGAAGGTTAGCATAGGCACCGCTGTGACCACAAATGCAAATGTGGTGACAGTGATGCCTATGTTAACCTTCCTATGGTGTATAAATATACTACCTAGTTGGATGAGTCTTATTACAGCTAGCTGGTCCAGTGGCTAACGCGTCGGTTTGGAGTTTTATGACTCTTTTATCGCAGGTTCTAACCCCACCCGTGGTATGGGCGGTTTGCAATCGTGTCATTACGATTTCTTGAGACACACAAGTACGCGAGGAACACTACCTTCACTTAACATTCTTGTGGATTCATAGTGAAAAAAAGTGTCAGCACTTCAGTGTATCGTAAACCAACATTTACTGGCTTAACTACAAATTTTTTTGTACCTATGCAACATAACGAAATTTGATTTCCACACTAACTTATAAAGAAAACTTTTTCGAACGTTTTTTAATATTGAATATTCATCCGTAGACAAATAACTGCACCAGAACCAATATTTTTAATGTTAAGAGAGTAGTTTTTTTTTCCCAATAATTTTCTTAAACGTAAAAAAAATAAACTTTAAAAATAAGCTAACAAACCTGTTACAATTTTTTTTTATCCCCGGCGAGAGTAAGTTATATTTAATCCTAAATACAGTATACAACGTTACTTTAAGTTCACAGGTGATATACCTGTTGAATTTCTGTCATCTGTAGTCTAGAAATACAATTGCCATAGCTGTAATGTTATGTATAGTGGTAAAACTAAGCGTAAACTGAAAGTTCACATCTTTGAACAAATAGGCAACTGAATAAATCCCCGTCTGGTCTCATACTCCAACACTGTGAAGGTACACGTGTATTTTATCCATATCATCATTCACTGTCTTGTCCAGTCGATCCAATACCACTGAGTATTGTTATTATAATCAAAACCAATTGGTAAACCCGCCAGGGTCACACAGCGCTGCAGGTAACAGTGTAGAGTATCTACAATATTAGGGACAATTTCCCCTGTGTAATACTGACCGCTCAGGAGAACTACTTGGTTTCTAGTTTTCTCTTTATTCTTTTTCCTCTTTCTTTTAATTATATTAATTTGAAGTTCACCATATGTTTAACTCTGGTTATTGTAACTTTTCTCTGAATTTGGAGTGTCTGATAATTGTGTAAGGTAACTCCGAAACTAGTTAGAGGGAAGGACTTGTGCAATGGGGAAGGGGAAGGGTAGGGAACCGGAGGAGAAAGGAGAAGGTAGGGAAGTGGAGAAGGGAGCAGGTAGGGAAGCAGAGAAAGGAGCAGGTAGGGAAGTAAAGAAGAAGGGAACAGGTAGGGAAATGGAGGTGAATGAAACAGACAAGTTGACTGCAAGAAGCCATGTAACCAGTCAGGCAAGGAATTTAAACTAATTTAGCCAGCTGAAAGAGCCCTCCTGAGTGAATTAAAAGTTCTATACAACAATCACCGCGATATTTTCCATAAAAGAGACGAATTATCCGCATATGCTCACTCAGAAAATGCTCGACTTCCTCAAAAGAAAAGTTAATAGCAGAAATTGCACTGACTGTTAATACGGTTCGCATTGATAAGAAAGTTGAAAATCTAATTCTGCAAGTTAACTGAAATTTCAAAGCATAATGCTGAGAGTTACGAGTCTTATGTGCAAATTCAAGTTAATGGTAACAAGAAAATTACGTTCAATGTTGTACATGGTCCTCTTCAACAAAATCAGGAGGACGAAGCCCGTTTGTGTGACAAAGACAATGTATAATTAGCTGGAGAATTGAACTCTCTCGGGGGACCAGGAGTTCGACACACTCTCGGTGGATCAGGAGGCCGACACACTCTCTCGGGGGACCAGGAGTCCAACACACACTCTCGGAGGATCAGGAGGCCGACAAACACTCTCGGGGGACCAGGAGTCCGACACACACTCTCGGAGGATCAGGAGTCCGACACACACTCTCGGTGGATCAGGAGGCCGACAAACACTCTCGGGGGACCAGGAGTCCGACACACACTCTCGGAGGATCAGGAGTCCGACACACACTCTCGGTGGATCAGGAGGCCGACAAACACTCTCGGGGGACCAGGAGTTCGACACACACTCTCGGAGGATCAGGAGTCCGACACACACTCTCGGTGGATCAGGAGGCCGACACACTCTCTCGGGGGACCAGGAGTCCAACACACTCTCGGAGGATCAGGAGTCCGACACACACTCTCGGTGGATCAGGAGGCCGACACACTCTCTCGGGGGACCAGGAGTCCAACACACACTCTCGGAGGATCAGGAGGCCGACAAACACTCTCGGGGGATCAGGAGTCCGACACCACACTCTCGGAGGATCAGGAGTCCGACACACACTCTCGGTGGATCAGGAGGCCGACAAACACTCTCGGGGGACCAGGAGTCCGACACACACTCTCGGAGGATCAGGAGTCCGACACACACTCTCGGTGGATCAGGAGGCCGACACACTCTCTCGGGGGACCAGGAGTCCAACACACACTCTCGGAGGATCAGGAGGCCGACAAACACTCTCGGGGGACCAGGAGTCCGACACACACTCTCGGAGGATCAGGAGTCCGACACACACTCTCGGTGGATCAGGAGGCCGACAAACACTCTCGGGGGACCAGGAGTCCGACACACACTCTCGGAGGATCAGAGGCCGACAAACACTCTCGGGGGGCCAGGAGTCCGACACACACTCTCGGAGGATCAGGAGGCCGACACACTCTCTCGGGGGACCAGGAGTTCGACACACACTCTCGAAGGATCAGGAGGCCGACAAACACTCTCGGGGGACCAGAAGTCCGACACACACTCTCGGAGGATCAGGAGGCCGACAAACACTCTCGGGGGGACCAGGAGTCCGACACACTCTCGGAGGATAAGGAGGCCGACAACACTCTCGGGGGACCAGGAGTCCGACACACACTCTCGGAGGATCAGAGGGCCGGCAAACACTCTCGGGGGACCAGGAGTCCGACACACACTCTCGGAGGATCAGGAGGCCGACAAACACACTCGGGGGACCAGGAGTCCGACACACACACTCGGGGGATCAGGAGGCCGGCAAACACACTCGGGGACCAGGAGGCCGACACACACTCTCGGGGATCAGGAGGCCGACAAATACTCTCCGGGGGACCAGGAGGCCGACACACACTCTTGGGGGGACCAGGAGGCCGACACACACTCTCGGGGGACCAGGAGGCCGACAAAACACTCTCGGGGGACCAGGAGGCCGACACACACTCTCGGGGACCAGGAGGCCGAGACACACTCGTGGGACCAGGAGGCCGAGAAGCACTCTCGGGGGACCAGGAGGCCGAGAAGCACTCTCGGGGGACCAGGAGGCCGACACACACTCTCGGGGGACCAGGAGGCCGACACACACTCTCGGGGGACCAGGAGGCCTACACACACTCTCGGGGGACCAGGAGGCCGACACACACTTTCGGGGGACCAGGAGGCCGATACACACTCTCGGGGGACCAGGAGGCCGACACACACTCTCGGGGGACCAGGAGGCCGACACACACTGTCTCAGGGGACCAGGAGGCAGACACGCACTGTCTCGGGAGACCAGGAGGCCGACCACACACTGTCTCAGGGGACCAGGAGGCCGACACACACTGTCTCAGGGGACCAGGAGGCCGACACACACTGTCTCAGGGGACCAGGAGGCAGACACGCACTGTCTCAGGGGACCAGGAGGCCGCACACACACACTGTCTCAGGGGACCAGGAGGCCGACACACACACTGTCTCAGGGGACCAGGAGCCGACACACACTGTCTCAGGGGACCAGGAGGCCGACACACACTGTCTCAGGAGACCAGGAGGCCGACACACACTGTCTCAGGGGATCAGGAGGCCGACACACACTGTCTCAGGGGACCAGGAGGCCGACACACACTGTCTCAGGGGACCAAGAGGCCGACACACACACTGTCTCAGGGGACCAGGAGGCCGACAGACACTGTCTCAGGGGACCAGGAGGCCGACACACACTGTCTCAGGGGACCAGGAGGCCGACACACACTCAGGGGACCAGGAGGCCGACACACACACTCTCAGGGGACCAGGAGGCCGACATACTAGTCAACATCATTGATAACTTACTAATTCAAACTGTTATCTCGGCTAATATAGCTAAGAATATCTTGCATTGGCTGTGACCACAAACAATCGTGTGAGGTAGAGAGGGACCAGGAAACACTGATTCACATCATTCGATTCAAAATAAAGACTTTCTCTGAGAGTGAAAATAATCCTTATGATGATTCCTTAATTAACAGAGAGCAGCGAACTTCGCTAAAACACACAGAATATATCAGTAACGCTAATGGAACCGAGCCACTAAATATAGTGTAGAGGAAATGTAAAGCAGATTTAAGGAAAAAATACAAGTATATAGAAGGACAACTAATAAAAGAAAAAAGTGTGAAATAGTTTAAAGAAAGCCAGACTTACTGCACAGAGTTACAGACAGAAAACAATGAAAAGATTGGAAATGCTAAACTGTGCTAAGAAAAAAAAATCAAGTACGTCAGGGAAAAAAAGTGTGTAAAAACAAGTTGAGGAGCTTTAACTAACAATAACAACGGAATAACAAGCAGGAGCAGGTATATGGCATCTATTCTTAGCTCAGCCTTGAATCCCTATTTACAGCTATTGCATGAAGTTTGTTTTCAGGCCTTGACACCCACAACTTACGTATTGACGAATTTAGTGACCTAGCTAATAAAATAACTGGAGAAGTTTAATATTAACAAATCTATGGATCAAAGGAGATAATTGCCTGGGTTATAAAAGAACGTAGACACCATGTCACTTGCCTATAAACAGAAATAATTAACATATAACTAGAAGATGACAATATGCTAATAGCCTGGAAACTAGTAAATGTTGCGCTATTTGTTAAAAACAAGGAACATGACTTGTGACCTCAACTATTGTCCCATCAGCTTAACATTAAGTTTAGGTAAAGTGGAGACTAATATTAGGAACAAGATAGTTATTTTTTTGGGAAAATAATCTATAAAGGGAAATCAGCATGAATTATACAACAAATGATCATGTCTGACTAACTGGAATCTTTCAATTACATGCACTAAAACTATGATGGAAAAGTCCCATCAGAAGTACATCTAGAAGTCCTGAAGTCTTCGACAAGGTATCCCATCAATGTCTGATGGCTGAATAACAGAACATGGTATAGAAGAAACTTGTACCTGGAAAACTGACTGGTCATAGATATGAACACAGTGTTTCTCGATACAGATGTGACTGAATAGCTTCCCGTAAGGAGTGAATTCTCCCAAGGATCGGAACTGGGTCAGTTCTCTTCGCATTATATATATATATATATATACGTATATATAATCTTGAGGCTGGGCTAGCATCTATATATATATATATATATATATATATATATATAATATATATATATATAAAATATATATATATAATCTTGAGGCTGGGCTAGCATCTAAGATAGAAAAATTTGCAAATGACATGAATTTGGGAAAAAAGTGCAGTGTCTCAAGAAGAGTACTTAGTGTTCAGAGTACCTTAGACATGCTCCCCACTTTTAATAAACGTAGTAAAGCAGTTCTTATCTGTAAGCACAAGGGTAACAGAATGTAAGGTTTCATACCAAGAATCTTTGAGCACAAAACACATCTTGAATATGTCGCTCAGTTTGGTTCCAGGACGAGGATATATATTAGAATGAGTATAGAGAAGAGCTTATAGACTTATACTCTCACTCAGAAGAAACCTTATGAAGACTCAAATCACTGAACTTTTTTTTTCTGTTGGGAAACTACAGGATGATCTCTTTCAAACCTTGACGCTATATTAAATTGCTTTCAACACACTGAAACATGAATTGTTTGAAATTTGAGTCAGTAGTTGGAAAACTTGGGAATCTCTATTCTGGAAACATTTCGCCAGCCAGTGGCATCTTCAGTTCAATACAGAAAAACGGTGGAAAATGAGTTTAAGGTAATCAGTCCCTCAGTCTGGAGTCCATCAATCTTGATTAAAAGTGCAGCATATTGAGGAGGTGTGGGGCTTATATACTGCAGACAGACTGTGTGGAGCAGTAGGTGGGCGGCAACACCTCACTAGTGGTAAGTAGGTCGGGCCTATATGTTAGGCAAACCTTGAAGAATTCCCAGCATCAAGATCCAAGATGATGAATAAGACGAGATGATGATTAAGAATATGCTGCACTTTTAGTAAGACTTGATAGACTGAACACATCGACTCCAGGCTGAGCGACTAATTACCTCTAACTCGTATTCATCTTCCATCGTTTCTCTGCGTGGACTGAAGAAGCCACTGACTGACGAAACATTTCCAAAATAATGATTCCCAAGCGTTGGAACAAGTGTCTTATTCTTCCACTGTGTGAAGTGCTGAATGAGTCCATAATTCAAACAATGGAATGAAACTGCAAGGAATTTGTAAGACATATGCAAATTTTTAAATGAGAATTATAGAAGAATTAAATAACTACCGATGAATGTTGTATTATTAGCGCAAAGACAATACAGTCATTGAAGAATCAGCTGGATAGACACTTTTCAAGTACACTCGTGGAATCTTATGCTCGGCATACCTTTGTCAGTCTAGACCAGTGGTTCTTAACCTGGGTTCGATCGAACCGCAGAGGTTCGGTGAGTCAGTCTCAAAGGTTCGACGGAGGTCGGTCGGTCGGTCGGTCTCTCTCTCTCTCTCTTCTCTCTCTCTCTCTCTCTCTCTCTACACACACACACACACACACACACACACACACACACACACACACACACACACACAGTTTGTTCGGAAAGAGCTCCAGTCATACTGGGACGGAAACTCCGGCTTTGGAGCACTGGTGAGAGCCGATGCACCACACATCATTGCTATGCACTGTGTTCTACACACGCATGAGTTGGCAACAAAAACCTCGCCTCCAAAAACTGGCAGAAGTATTGAAAATTGTAGTGGAATGTGTGAACGTGCGAAATAGTGCTATGAAACACCCCCTTATGAAGCACCCCCTTATGAAGCACCCCCTTATGAAGCACCCCTTATGAGCACCCCTTTATGAAGCACCCCCCTTATGAAGCACCCCTTATGAAGCACCCTCTTATGTAGCACCTCTTATGAAACACCCTCTTATGTAGCACACTCTTGTGAAGCACCCTTTAATGAAGCACCCTTTAATGAAGCACCCCCTTATGAAGCACCAATGTGGAGAAAATTTTCTCCAGGAGGGGGTATTAGCCCCTTTCAGCCCATTTCAACAACCGATTCAACCCCTGAGGGGCCCAGCCCTCTCAGAAGGGGGCAAGCATCTTGTTTACTGCTACAGCAAGTAATTGATCCCAGATGCAATACGAGTATGTGACGTGGTCAAGCGATCGCCGCTCTTTGCAAGAGTCAAGTGTTGCAAAGTGTAGTTTAATAAGAGACAGTCCATCTCTTACCTTAGCAGGCTAATTAAGGAAAATCCTGCTTCTACTTTATTACCATGGTAAAGATAGTGTACATTGTTGTCTATGCTTAAGACAGCAAGAATCAAGCATTCTGCTTTGCTTCATGGAGGAAGTTTGGCAAGGAAGCAAAAAGTACTAGGTCAGTTTTTCCTTATGTTCTAGAGGCATTGCAGCGGCGTAGGACGCTGTGAGGTGAGATTATCTTTTCACCTACCGGGAGTCACACTGATGCCAGGATAACCAACAAAGAACACTGATTCGTGCGTTAGTGTGAACAAAGTGTCTCACAAACACAATAAACACTTACAGAGAAGTGTGATCAGCTTCTTTAGTGATAAGATTGTGAACAATAAAGACAAACTTGTGGAACATAGTGTACCAGTGTGCATATTCCTAGACTATGGAAGACGTGGACATCCAAGGACACTTCAGCTTCTATTAAGTCACCGATACCTGTTGAGGGTGTAAAGAACACTATAGCTCACCCTACAAGAGCAGGGTAGGTTACGAATTTCTTGTAGTATGGGGAACTGCGCAGTTCTTGTGCCGCAAGGAGTTTGTAATCAACCTATAGTCGGCAGTGAGGTGCGGACTTGAGTAAACAAACGTAAGTTTGTCAGCAATCAGTGAATGAAATATGCTGACATAACACCCCCTAGGGGTAATTTATAATCACAACATAATATACTCTATTACAGCCAGTTGGGAAGTGGGTATGACAGCTTCTCAAGACCTCGCCTGCAGGGGTGGCTGTGTGGGCCATAGCTGTCTTACCAAGTAAAATTTCACTATATTTAAACTTTAACCTTAGCTGGTAAATCATTTCTCAACAACCCTCTTATGAAGCACCCTCTTATGAAGCACCCTCTTATGAAGCACCCTCTTATGAAGCACCCTCTTATGAAGCACCCTTTATGAAGCACCCTCTATGAAGCATCCTCTTATGAAGCACCTCTTATGAAGCACCCTCTTATGTAGCACCCTTTTATGAAGCACCATCTTATGAAGCACCCCCTTATGAAGCACCCTCTTATGTAGCACCCTCTTATGTAGCACCTCTTATGTTGCACTCTCTTATGTAGCACCCTCTTATGAGACACCCTCTTATGTAGCACCTCATATGAAGCACCCTCTTATGTAGCACCCTTTTATGAAGCACCATCTTATGAAGCACCATCTTAGAAGCACCCTCTTATGAAGTACCCTCTTATGAAGTACCCTCTATGAAGTACCCTCTTATGAAGCACCCTCTTATGTAGCACCCTTTTATGAAGCACCATCTTATGAAGCACATCTTATGAAGCACATCTTATGAAAACCCTCTTATGAAGCACCCTCTGTATGTGTGTATTATGTTCGCCAGACCGTAGTCTGGCACGGGTCTCAATCTTGCGATGACCGTCTCTGGCTCCCGAGGGAGAAAGGTTTCTACATTGATGCGACATATGCTGTTCAAGCACTCTTCTGGTTCAGTTCAACTGGTGCATCTCATAGCGACAACACCGTATGTACTCCTAACTATGGACACTAGCGAGGAGGAGGATATGTCGTTATCACAGGTAACAGCTTCTCTGGTTCGTTAACTCCATGGTACACTAGTGGGGCCGCAGTATTTGGTTCCCCTTTCGGGGGGAAATCATTAGTTGCCTGCGGGAGTGTCTCAGAAAACTTGACTCAAAAGATAGTGTGTTGGGGGCCGTGGACAAGTGTGCGTATGGCAATTCCCCCTCCCCTTTGTCTCCTTCTCTTGGTGTGGGAACCCCAAACGAAGCCGACGGATGGGGGTTTACATGCGCTTGGACCAGTTCTATCATATAAAGGGGGGGTTCCCCTGATCGGTCGGTTACCATTTTGGATGGGGATCACAAAGCCCTCCCCCATAAGTTTCATGGTTGGCCCACCCCACCAGTTTGTCTTCGTGGTGATTGGGCCCCGAAACCCCCAAATGTGGAAGTTGTGCTCCCTTGGGCTGATAATCGCCGCTCATTTCCCCGGATGCCCAGCATGGTGGGGACCCTTTTCAATGTCGATTGTTACCCTGAATTCAAAAGGCTTCTTTATGCTAGGTCGAGTTGAGGGACATTGCCCGTGGTTGGGATGGGAGGGCTTTGTTTGCAGATTTGGAATAACATGTATGACAGGTCGGAGTCGATTGTGGGCATGTGAAAATGCTGTGAATCGCCACCAGCTCAGTTGAGGATCGTGCAGTGGTCAGGGAGTCCCCAGCCTTGTGTGTGCCCATGTGGTAAGTCCAGTTGCTTTTCTGTAGGGTTCAGAACCATCTGTGAAATACACTGCCAGTGCCTTCTCCCAGTCCATGTTGTTCAGCATGATTGTGAGAGTGTCTTGACTGAGAAGCTTAGGAGGGTACGCTGAGAAACATTGGCTGGTTTGGGGGCCCCAGGGAGGTGGTGGGGGTACCCAGAAACAGGAAGGCCCAAACTTTCTAAGGTAGTTGAAAGGGGCAGCTTCCCGCCCAGCGACAAAAGAAACGATCCAGGGTGCGTAAAGGTTTGGGGGATTTTGTCCCAAATGGTTTGTAATACCCGTTCCTTAGTGGGGTACCTTGTTCGTGCAAAATCGGGGCCCCACTTTGCAGGCGTTTTGTATTTACCTGTCAGAAAAGGAAAGGGAAAACCCGGGCTCAGATTGAGAATACTGTGTTGGTCCAGTGGGGGCCCCAAGCATAGTTCTTTTTCCCCCTGTTTTTTTGTAGCTCCATTTTTTGCCTGCTTGCGGGAAGAGTGAGAAAACCCCGGTGCACCGTAGTCAATGAGCGAGGTATAGCTTGTATATGTAAAGGAAGAAATCTTTGCTTCCCCCTGCACGGTCCCTGTCTGGCTTCGGGGGTTGAGTCGAGTGAGCCGTGACCCATATCGGTGTTTTAAAAGGTAGCTTTTTATAAATGAGATTCCCAAGTACGGGTGGGCCTGTCCACTCAAGTTCTATATTGAATAGTAATCTTTAAAGGATCTGGCCCCTTGAACTCATTGCAAGGTTTTCTCGGGGATCTTGGGGCCCTAGTTCTTTGAAGATGCGAAATTAGGTAAAGTCTCTGACCCTGGTTCAAAATTGCCTTTCCTTCAACGAGTGCAAGACATCAGCAAGTGAGGAGTGTTCCCCTATGAAAGGGAAGGCTCAAAAGTTCTGCAAAAGGTGTTAAACAGGGTAGGACTGAGAACCTTGTGGCATCCCTTTTTCCCAGGGTTTTAAAAGGAAGATGTGCCCCTGAAAGGGACACGGCCTGCCCCCCCAAAGGTAGGACTTATCCAGGCAGAAGGGCCCTTTGTTTCCCCTTTCCGAGTAGTATTGCAGAATTGCTGTGGGGTGGTAGTAAAATGCCTTTTCAAGTCGGGTAGAGACAATATGGTTTTTTTTTTTTATGTCAGCATCTGGCTTAGTGAGGGGGTTATGCATTGCTGTCCCCATCCTTTGGTGAAGAATATGGTGATGGAGGGGTCCCCAAGTTTTCCTAGGAGGAGTTTAAACCCCCTTTCTAAGCAGTCTTCTAAGCATTTTGGTCACGATTGGGGTTTACTGTGGGTCCTTGGGTGGGGGGAAAAATTTGGTAGGGGGTTTTATTTTTAATGCTGGGATTTCCCTGGTCCACATTTTAATACCCCCTTTTGGCCTCCACCCTATCCAACCCAATCAAAAACAACCCACCCCCCGGCCCCCCTTTTTTTTTCCCCACCGGGGACCAATCCACCATCAGCCCCCCCCTCCACTCACATCGTGTTTTGTTAGTGGCGCTGTGGCGAAGACCCTTTGTATATTGGGGATGCCCTGGGGGAGTGGGGGGATGCCCCCTGGAAGTGAAAAAGTTTTCCCAAGTTTTCAGCTTCCTGGGTGGGTTTGGGGTGGCTGGTGGCCTCGGTTGCTTTTGCCATTTGCTATGTTGAGCTTGCCCCATATCTCAGGTAATGGTTGGACCCCGAATGTTGAGCACCACTCCAGTTTTCTCGTTTTCTTGAGGACTCTGGGGGCATGGTTTGCACAAGGGTTAGGTTTTCCCTTTTCCTCCCGTAGGGTTAGCCGGGTTAGCTTTAAAAGGTTGTGGGGGTGGTTCTGCTCCCGCCTTGTCTTTTTGTAGAACCACCAGTCTTTTTGTGGTGGCCCTGGGGTTTTTTGGGAATTGCGCACTCTGCTGCTTTGAGAACAGTGATTGCTCCTGCACCCGATCCAGTTTAATTAGAGAGTATGGGAACCAGTATAAAGTAACCGGGAAAACCTTTCCCAGGGGCCCCTCTTTAGCCCCAATTAGGAGGCGCAAAACTGTGGGGGGCCCTGTTGAGTGAAGGTGGTAAATCAGAAAAGTGGTATTGAAAGGTGGGATGATTTTCCCATGTGGTCTGTGGATTGTCTTGCCCCGAAGGAAGGTCGAGGCAGCCACCCCAACAGGTGTGTGGGGTCTCCATTGTTTAGAACTTTTTCTGGAATTCGTTTGGGGGCATTTATGTGTTGCCGCGATTGGTTGCTGAGTGAGAGTGCGTTTGGGTGAGGGTTTAAAATTCTCCCCAAAAATAAAACCTCAGTGGTGCTAGTCCCAGGAGTCTGAAATGTAAGGGTGTGTCTTGGGTTTTGTGATGTTAAGATGGAATGGGCCCCCCAGGTATGTGACGAGGGGGCCTGTCCCCGACACCCCCCAAACCCCGGGTTGGCTAAAACTGTGAGGTATTGTATTGGATACAATAAGTGTCCCTCTGCGTAAAACGCCCGGGCCCATGTGCCAAAAATCCCCAGCAAAACGGGTGTCTTGGGCCATAGTCGGGAAGTCAGAGTTTTTGAAAGCAAGAAGATATAACCCCGATCCAAATTACTCCCCTAAAAAGAGGTGCTTTTTGGCCCCCAGGCCCTGAATTTTCCCCCCCACTGTGGGACCTTGAGGGTGTGATTTGGCCCCAAAGTTTTTCCATCGATGTTTTTTTGGTGGAGAGAGTCCTGCCCGCCAGAATGCAATTATGGACCACTGTCTCCTTTCGGTCGGAAAGCCACTTCGGAGGTATGAATTGCGGATGCGCTTGTTGTTCCGTGGAGTTGATTGTGTTGCAAATAAGATTGTGAACCCCTTGGGAGAGTGCACGGACTCCCTGGTGGGGCCGTTTTTGGAGTTGGGTTCGAAAAGTGGGGTTTATCGGGTTGTTGTTTGTGGGGGACTGTGGGGTTTGGGTTTCTTTTTTTCATGGTCTGTTGCTGTTATACCAGGTTGGGTAGGGGATTCTGGGAGGTCCAGTTGGTTGAAAGGCCTGTGCGGGAAAAGGAGTGCCTGGTTGTGTGGGGCCCGGTGGGGGCCGTTTGGCCGTTGTGATGCTTTGAAGATGCCCTTTTGAAGCCCCCTTTTCCCTTTGTTTTGTTTTTCATTGAGGTAGGGGGCAGGAGGTTTTTGCCCTTGAGCCTGGTTGAGGCTTTAGGGGGGAATTTCCCGGGTTGATTTGGGTTAGTGCTGAGAGATTGCGGTTGGCGGGTTCTTGCCCCTGTTTGTGGAGTTAGATCGTCGTAGTGTTCCCGATTTTTTTGGGCGTTTTCCAGATTTTGAATTCTGGCGGCCCTGGGGGGATGAGGTTTCCAGGCATGTGTTTCTCCCTGCTTTCGGGCTTTTGTGGAGTGGGTGGCGAGATTTTTTCGCTTGGGGTGCTTTCCCTCGGTAGGGTGGTGCTGGCCTGCGAACCGCGATTATTTGGTTGGGAAGAGTGCCCCCAGGTGCCCATAACCTGAACTTAAAACAGCGAATGGTTTGTGTAAAGGCCCTGCTCGTCCTGCCCCAAGAACGAGGCCCGGGGGTTGGCAGTGGTTACAGGAAATGAGGACCGTGGGGTTTGGTCATTGCTGCCGTTTTTGTTGAGAGTTGAGCTGACACCCACGGGGTGGTGCTAGCCTCGAGGGCATACAGGGGGTATGCATCACTACACCTTGGTGATCTTTCCCGAGGTCCGTTCCCCCGGGTGAATGAGCGATCTTTTCCCCTGATTTTTCAAGGGGTTTTTCCTTGTTGGAGGAGTAAAATATTGGTTTCCCTAAAGTTGAACCATATTTGGGTTATTTGTGTGTTGATTCCAGTATGAAACCCCCCTGTAGGTTCTTGGTCCCCGTAAGACTTTTACCTTGGAAAATTTCAGGTCGATTGGTGGTTTGCCTGCTACTTGGCGGTGGTGTTCTTCTTGTTGTCAAGTGTTCCATCCCCCTTGGGTTTTCGGGGGGGTGGGGTGTTTTTTCGCACTGTTTTACGTCGTGGGGTCATGGTTGGGACTGTCAGTCTGCACAATGTGAGCAGGATCTTCCCCTTCCTCCAACTTTTGTAGAAAAATTTTGCCCCCAAATTTCCAATTTTGGCCTCCGTCGTATTATGGGCAGGGGACCTCTTCTTTTTGGCAGAAACCTGGTTTTTGTGATAGGTAGTTTAACTCCGGGGAAATGAGTGTGGTCAAGGATTGTCGTAATTGATTTTCTAACACAGCACCCCCTTTTTGAAGACCCCCTTTTTGAAGCACCCCTTTTTGTAGCCCCTCTTTGTAACTTTATGTGACCTTTATGTAGCACCTCTTAGTAGCACCCTTTAGTAGCACCCCCTTAGTGACCCCCTTTTTTGTAGCACCCCTTTTTTAGCACCCCCTTTGAGGCACCCTCTTATGAGGCACCTCTTTTGAAGCCCCTCTTTTGAAGCACCCCCTTTGAAAACCCTTTATGTGCACCCTTTAAAGCACCCCCTTTAGAAGCACCCCCTTATGGACCCCTTTTTGAGGCACCTTTTGAAGACCTTTATGTGACCTCTTATGTTTGACCCCCTTTTTGAAGCACCCTTTTGAAGCACCCTCTTATGAAGCACCCCCTTATGAAGCCCCTTTAGTAGCACCCCCCTTATGTAGCACCCCCTTTTTGTTGCCCCCTTATGTAGCACCTTTATGAAACCCCTCTTATGAAGACCCTCTATGAAAAACCCCCTTATGAAGCAACCTCTTTTAGACCCTCTTTGAAAAACCCTTTATGTAGACCCTCTTATGAAGCACCCCCCTTTTTGTAGACCCCCTTATGAGCACCCTCTTTGAAGCCCTCTTATGAAGCACTCTCTTTTGAAGCACTCTCTTATGAGGCACCCCCTTTTTGAAACCCCCTCTTATGTGCCCCCCTTAGTAGCACCCCTTTTTGTAGCACCCTCTTTTGGGACCTTTATGAAGCACCCCTTTCGTAGACCTTCTTTCGTACCCTTTTGAAAACCCTTTAATATAGCACCCCCTTTTATGCACCCTTTATATTGACCCTCTTATATGCACCCCCTTTATTAGCACCTCTTTGAAGCACCTTTATGTAGCACCCTCTTATTAGCCCCTCTTATGAAACACCCTTTATGTAGCACCCTCTTATGGAAAACCTTTATGAAGCACCTTATAAGACCCTTTATATAGACCTTTATAAGCACCTTTATTAGCACCCCCTTATAAGCACCCCCCTTATTAGCACCCCCTTAGAAACCCCTTTATGTGACTTTATGAAGCACCCCTTTTGAAACACCCTTTATATAGACCCTTTATATCCCTCTTATAAGCACCCTCTTTTAATAGATCTTATGAAGCACCCCCTTTTTGTGACCTTTATGAAGCACCCTTAATTGCACCCCCTTTTTTTAGCCCCTCTTATGAAGCACCCTTTTTGAAGACCCCCTTTTTGAAGCACCTTTTGAAGCCCCCCTTATGTATACCCCCTTTGGGGGACCCTTATGAAACATTTATGTTCACCCTCTTATGAGGTACCCCTTTGAGGCACCCTTTATGAAGCACCCCCTTATGAAGACCCTTATGCAGCACCCCCCTTATGAAGCACTTTATGAAGCACCCCCTTTTTGAAAACACCCTTTTGAAGCCCCCTTATGAAGCACCCTCTTTGAAAACACCTTCTTTTGAAAACCCCCCTTTTGAAAACCCTTTTTATGAAGCACCCTTTAGAAAACCTTTTTTGAAGACCCCCTTTGTAGACCCTTTATGAAGCATTTATGAAACACCCTTTTTTTGAAACACCCCTTTTTGAGCATCTCTTATGTAGCACCCCCTTATGAAACCCTTTGAAAACACCCCCTTTTTGAAGCCCTTCTTATGAAGCACCCCCTTTGAAAAACCTCTTATGAAGCCCCTTTTGAAGCACCTTTTTATGAAGACCCCTTTTGAAGCATTTTTGAAAACACCCCCTTAGAAGACCTTTTTGAAGACCCCCTTATGAGCACCCCTTTTGAAACATCCTTTATGAAGCACCTTTTTGAAGCACCCCCTTTGAAGCACCTCTTATGAAGACCCTCTTTTGAAGACCCTATTTGCACCCCCTTATGAAGCACCCCTTTTGAAACCCCCTTTTGAGACCCTTTTTGTCACCCCCTTTTTGAGACACCCCCTTATGAAAGCCCCTCTTATGAAGCCCCTTTATGTAGCACCCCCTTTTGTAGACCTCTTATGTGCACCCTCTTATGTAGCACCCTTTATGACCCCTTAATGAAGCACCCCCCATGAAAACCCCCTTATGAAACACCCTTTTGTAGACCTTTTTTGTAGCCCCCCTTAGTAGCCCCCTTATGAGGACCCCCCTTTGAGGCCCCTCTTATGAAGCCCCCTTTTTTACACCTCTAGAAGACCCCCCCTTTTGTAGCACCCTCTTTTGAAAACGCCCCTTTTGTAGCCCCTTTATGTAGACCCCCCTTTTGAAGATCCTCTTATGAAACCCTCTTAAAGCACCCTTTGAAGCATTCTTTGTAGACCCTTTATGAAGCATCCTCTTTTTAAGCACCTCTTATGAAGCATCTCTTTTGTGCACCCTTTTTTGAAACATCCTTTTGAAACCCTCTTATGAAGCACCTTTATGTACACCTCTTATGAGATCCTCTTTGAAGCCCTTTAGTGCCCCTCTTTGAAGCATCCTTTATGAAGCCCTCTTATGAAGCACCTTTTGAAACTCCTTTATGTGCACCCCCTTTATGAAGCACCCTTTTGAAGCCCCCCTTATGTAGCTCTCTTTGAAAACCCCCTTAGAAGATTTCCTTTTGAAGTCCTTTATGTAGCACCCCCCCTTTTGAAGTCCCCTTTTTGAAAACACCTTTTTAGAGATCCTTTATGAAGCACCCTTTTTGAAGATCCCCTTTTTTTAAGCACCCTTTATGAAGACCCCCTTATGAAGACCCCCTTATGAAGACCCCCTTATGAAGACCCCTTTTGAAGCCCTCTTTGAAACCCCTTTATGAAGCCCTTTTATGAAGCACCCCCTTTATGAAGCATCCCCTTAGTAGCACCCCTTATGAAGCCCTTTTGAACACCCCCCTTTTTGAAGCACCCTTTATGAACACCTTTTGAAGCACCCTTATGAACTTCCCCTTTTGAAGCACCTTTATGAAACACCCTTTTTTGCTAAGAAAGCCTTTAGATATCACGCGTTTGTTGCAAGTTTTTTGCGAGCAAATTTTTCCGGATTTTTAAGAATCCAAACGAAGGAAAAGGGCGATGTTGCCCAAAAAAATGTTAAAGTGACACTTTCCAGGTGAAACCGAGCGTCTCTGAACTTGCTGTGAAAGGCAAAAACCCAAAAACTTTGGGTTTTGGGGTTTTATTGGAATATTTTCGTAGAATTAAAATTTTATTTTTCCCATTTCGAAAGGTTGGGGTTTAAAGCTGGAATGAAACTTTGGGGTTTAGTACCTAAACAAGGTTAAGAACCCCGGAGAAATTGGGGGTTAGTCCTCAAACAAGGTTAAGAACCCCCGGATGAAAATTGTGGGGTTCAGTACCCCAAAAAAAAGGTTTTAAAAACCCCGGAAATTTAAACTTGTGAGGTTCAGTACCTCAAACAAGGGGTTTTAAAAAACCCCCGGATGAAAGTTTTGGGGTTCAGTATAAAACAAGGTTTAGAAACCCCGGATGGGAAAATTGTGGGGGTTCAGTACCCCAAAAAAGGTTAAAAACCCGGATTAAAATTGTGGGGTTCAGTCCCCAAACAAGGTTTAGAACCACGGATGTAACTTGATGGTTTAGTAACTACACAAAAAGGTAAACGGTGGTCAAAATTGGTTCATCATCAGGGAAAAAAATAAATACCCCTTAAAAATTTTCTACATAAAATTTTAAAACAAAACCTGCCCTTAACATTTCCCCTGTTCATAATAACACATAGTTCCTGCATAGTTTATTAAAAAATTAAGTCATTTTCACAAGAGGGGTCTCCTTCCCTTTCCCTCCCTCCTCTGCCAGCTTCCGCCTGCAGGTTAAAAAAAAAAAATTAATTTTTTCTCGCCACAAAATCACATGGGTCCATAAATCCGGGCCCTGTCCTGCAAAGGGGAACTTAAGGATCAAAAATCGAAAAACAATTATGGCCCAAGCATTACAACAAAAAAAAAAATATAAAAAAGGAAGGAGACGGCCAGCCCTTTCCCCACAATAGTGGTCCCAAATCCACCACCCAAAACCCTGCATTTACTAACCCTTTTTTTTAAAAATTTTACAACGTTTTAGTTTTATGACGGTATCGGGATTTGTTCCCCTATCCACAAACTCTATTACCAAACCCCGTTTTTTTTTTTTTTTTTTAATTTTTTTTTTGGGGTTTTTTTTTTTTTTTTTAAAAACCTTTTACATTTTTTATTTATTCCTATTTTTATTTTACACCATCATTCCCCATTTTTTTTTTCTTTTAATAATTAGAACCCCATTTTTTACAAATTAATAGTCAAACCGTTATAAAATTCCAGTATGTTTCCCTAGTGGAGCCACACGACACCCCCATTGTTTGTCTCCCTATTGTCCCACTGCCGTGTCTTTTTCCTTCCCATGGGCGTTCTTATACCCGCCATGACCGGTCTTATCCCGTCCACTGTGTGTTCATACCGTCAACCTAAAAAAATGACTTTTTTCAACTTTATGGAGTATTTCTCCTTTTAAAATTTTTAATCCCTTGTTTTTTACAATTTTTACAAAAACTGCACTAATAATATTGGTAGAGTTACGACCAAAACTCCTGGGAGCGAAAACGTTATAAATAAAAATGTTTTAGTGACATGTGTCTTTTACCCCACCCCCGTAGTAGCCCGCCAAAAATGGGGAAATTGAAGTTTAAAGTTTGTGTTGTTTGTCTGCTAGGACCCTAGATGCAACAAAGGGAAAGAATCATGATAGTAAAAGAGGATAGAAAATTGTGATATCATAGCAAAATGGGGTGCTAACAAAATATTAACACATTATTCACCCGGGGTCCGTAGTTTTTTTGTGGAATAATAAAGTACACAAGACAGAGACGGTACTAAATTAAGAGTTGTTTTTAGCTTTTCTCCACTTAAATCTCTCTTTAAATTTATTTTCCCAAAATTGTCGTATATGGTCTCCGTTTCGTGCCCGGGGGGGGGACGGGGGAATGGGGGGTAGGGAGAAACCTTCTGCTTTTTTGTCCTTGCCCCTCTCACGACATTTTTTAATATTTTTTGAAATACATAGGTATTTTCAGTAGAGGAGTCGGTATGGATTCAGCCCACTGCTGTCTTTTTCATGTTCTCCAATACTCTCTCTCTCTCTCTCTCTCTCTCTCTCTCTCTCTCTCTCTCTTGTTACCCCTTTGCTCTATCCTCTTCTTTTCATCCTCACAGTAATCCTTGCGCTACCTGCCCCAAATCTTTCATTCTTCCGCATGCCCTCCCACATACATTTTTCCTTCGGGTCCATCTTTCGTGCTCCTTTCTCCCCAACCACCTTCTTTCCCCGTCACCCGTCACGTCCACCCAAATTCCTCACTCTATCGCCTTGTTTTCAACTTCCAAATACCCCTCAAAATAATAAACCCTTACATATGCATCTCTTCAGATTTTCTATTTTTAAACCAAAGCCTCCAGACACAAGAAACCCACCTATTCTTACCCCTACGGTCAGTGAGGAAGAAGAAAATAACTATGCTACATATATTAACAAAATAATGTAGTTCTTAATATTGCTGACTGCGAAAAGGATTTAGGAGTTCTGGTTAGCAGTAATCTAAAACCAAGACAACAGTGCATTAGTGTTCGCAATAAAGCTAACAGAATCCTTGGCTTCATATCATGAAGCATAAATAATAGGAGTCTTCAGATTGTTCTTCAACTCTATATCTCTTTGGTTAGGCCTCATTTAGATTATGCTGCACATCTGGTCACCGTATTACAGAATGGATATTCATGTACTGAAAAAAGTAAAAAGGAGGATGATAAAGTTGATCCCATGTATCAGAAATCTTCCCTATGAGGATAGACTGAGGGCCCTGAATCTTTAATCTCCAGAAAGGTGTAGAATTAGGGGGGATATGACTGAGGTGTATAAATGGAAAACAGGAATGAATAAAGGGAATGTACATATTGTGCTAAAATATGTAGCCAAGACAAGATCGAAGAATTGGTTTTAATTTGGGAAAAAAATTTTCAGATTCAGGAAGGATATAGGAAGCACTGGTTTATTAATAGAATTTTTGGATGAGTGGAACAAACTCCGAGCCCCTCATAGAAGCAAAAACGTTGTTTAATTTTAAAATTTGGTTGTATAAATACTTGACAGTCAAGTTAAATATATGGATAGTACCTTTTGGGTCTAAGAGACTGGATGAGGAGGGCGGGGGGTATGTTTTCCTGGGGCTTGGATGGAGGATATTGTTTGAAGTTAGACATCATGAAAGGTAATGGGGCAATCCTATTATCTGGTCAATGCGGGAGGCACTGATGTTGGCAGACGTAAGTGAAGACCTGTTTAGTAGGTATAGGTAAAGTCCCCTAGAATTACTGTTATGTACGTTGTGGCCTTAATTTCCTCCCAAAGTAGTCTTCCTTGGTCCCTATTTTACTTTGGGGGATGGTAATCACGCTTAAATTAAATTTTTTTATAACCCTCTGAAATTCTACCAAGAAAAAAACTCTGTCTGTGTTATTTCAGACTTTATACCCATTTCTATGCAACCATTTAAATGATCACGGATGTAGAGTTTCCACCCCACTCCCTTTTCCGATACTTCTGTTTACTTGGAACAATTTAAAAACCCTGAATGTGACATTCAGCAGGCAAAGTCCCTATTTTTCATATTAAACGATGTCTCAGTTATGGCAAAATACATCAAAAATTACCTGCACTTGAAACTTATCTCAATTCGTCCATCTTATTTCTCGCACTACGAGTATTAGCATATGTTTAAAAACTCCCTTCTCTTTTCTCTTCTGCTGATTTGTTCCTCCACTATACCTCTTTACTGTCCTTGTCACCCAGTGCCACTAGCTTTCCAATATTCACCAGTAAATTTTTACCTCTTTCTGCCTAAATTGGCTTCCCTAAAACTTACACTATCGCTACACTGAGAATTCATTTATTTTCCACAAAAAATCATACCACTGTCTGTTTTAGTTTAAGGACCTAAGAGCTCCCTACACTGTGTTGGCCAGTGCTCCCACCCCAAACCTAGATAAGTGAACTCCATTCCTGGAATACATTTCATTTCTGCCAAAGAAGAGGTCCCCGTTGTATATGGAAGTTACTGATTTTTCCTTACAGTGTTTGCCAGCCAGTAATTGACACCAATTGCCCTGGACAACCATTCATTTCGAATCCTTTCCCGGGCAAAAAGCCAAAAATAACAGGGCTCCCCCCCTTCTTCCTAATAATGTCTATTGCTGCCTTATACCTTCTTACTAAATTCTCACTTCTATGCTTGTCTACATCATTGCCCCCAACACTGAGGCAAATAGAATTGGTCCCATTACCATACATGATGTTGTCAAGCCGGCTAACAATGTCCTCCATCCCAGCCCCAGAAAGCAAAACCCTCTGTCTCTACTCCTATCCTTCAGGCAGAAGGCCCTAACATGTACCTAAACTGGCTGTCCCCAAGGAAAAACCTTGCCCCCATTATTCACTCCGTCACCTTGCCAGAGGTGGCCGACACTACAACTCAGATATCCCTCCACAACTCGGTATCCCACCCTTTAAGAGTGCAGGTCTGTACTTTCCCCCTCCTGGACTCCTTTCTGAATGGGTGTGGGTGGGGTTTTGGGGTTGGACCTGTGTTTTTTTCTAATTGGTTGATACCTTGTCCTTCCTTAAGTGGTGTGACTGGAATAAAATAGGTTGGGTCAGTGGCATAAACCGGTGGAGAGTGAAAAATGTCGCAGGGGGCCCGGGTTGCTTCATTGTTCCTTTTTTATTTCGTATGTTTTATATCACAAAAATTTTCCCTAAAAGGTGTGTATGGTCGAATTAGCTGGCAAAAATTGCTGGCAACTTGTGGCAACTTTGTGGCAACTTGAAAAATGTTTTAGACCAAATAGGAGGAACTACAGAAAATTTTGATACTGGTCTCCTTCCAAGGTCTGGCACTGACTCTTACCCTGGCACGACTGCTCTTTGCCATGGCCCGACTGGGCTTTACCATGGCACCCACTGCTCTTTCCACACAATACGAAATGGAAAAAAGCTTCAATTTTTAAGAAATATAAAGTTATTGACATGAAAATATGGAACCAAAAGTGACTTTAAAAAAGGTTTTTATGTAGAAAGTAAAAAACAAAAAATGCTCATTATTTTTTTACAGCACAAATAATTATCATCAGCGCCCTGAAAGGTTTTAACTCATAGCGCCATGAAAGGTTAATCATCAGCGCCTGAAAGGTTAAATCTAGCGCCATGAAAGGTTAACTCATCAGCGCCATGAAAGGTTAAACTCACGCGCCCTGAAAGGGTTTAAATCAAGCGCCATGAAAATTTAAAATCTCAGCGCCATGAAAGGTTAACATCACGCCATGAAAGGTTAACTTTCAGCGCCATGAAAAGGTTAATCATCAGCGCCAAAAGTTTCTCATCGCGCCATGAAAGGTTTAATCATCAGCGCCTGAAGGTTAACTCATCAGCGCAAAA
>NW_026480169.1:0-23058 GCF_026875155.1 Cherax quadricarinatus | reverse complement strand
GGGGCCTTGGAAAGGGATTGGATAAGTTTGTGAGCAGACCTTCTACAGTGTTCTTCCATTCCTGTGTTCTTATGTGGGATAGCGATGAAGAAGTTTCTTGGCAAGTGGTTCAGCTATGTTATAGAAGCCACTATTCTGGTTGAAGTTGTCGGATATAGAAATAAGTGATGATTCCAGGATTCTTCGGTATTGAGTGTTGTCTTCTGTGGCGATAAGTCTTGAGTTTCTGTAGTTTATCAAGTGGTTGTGTGAATTACGGTGTTGTACACAGGCATTTCTTGTGTCGTCAGACCTGCTTGCGTATTGGTGTTCTGAAATACGTGTTTGGAGGTCCCTTGATGTTTCGCCCACGTATAATTTGTTGCAGTCATTACAAGGGATTATGTATACCCCTGCAGAGGGTGGAAGCTTGTCCTGTCTATCACTGGTAATGTCCTTGATGGTCGTGGTTGTGGAGGTAGATACTTGGAATGAGGTATTGGAAAAGATGTTGGAAACGTGTTTGGCAATGGAGTTGGTGGGGAGGACTATGAATCTCTTCTCGGCAGTGTCTTCTCTGGGTGTGTTGAAGATGCTTAATGCCCGTCGTCTGCAGTCTCTGATGAAGTGACGAGGATAGTGGAGTTTAGAAAATACTTGTTCAATTATCATGCATTCTTCTTCAAGAAACTCATTGCTGGCGAAGTGTTCGGACTCTAGGTGTTCCATGTATAAGTTGGCTAGGACGGCACTTATGGGGGACCCCATTCCCATGCCGTAGGTTTGTTTGTAGAGCTTGTTATTGAAAGAGAAACTGTTGAAATTAACACAGAGTTCAATCAAGTCAACGAAATCTCCGGGAGGTAGAGGAAGATTAAGGTCCTGATTGACTTTACGTCGGAGAACCTCGATGGCTTTTTTGGTAGGAACTTTTGTGAAGAGGGAAGTCACATCCAAACTGCTTAGTTTCTTGTTACGGATGGAGAGGTAACGGATGCGGTTGAGAAGGTCGCCTGAGTGTTTAAGATGAGCGGGGCTGATGGTCCCAAGAAGGCAGGAAAGATGTTTGGCAAGAACTCCGGCTAGTTTGTTTGGAGCACTGCCTATTCCTGACGTGATTGGTCTGAGAGGAATATTGTGTTTATGGGTCTTGGGTAAACCATACATGTGTGCTGGTTTAGGGTTGCTTGGTAACAAGTACAGAAGTTTCTTCCCTTCTCTAGTGCGTTTGAGTATTTGTCTGCTTTTGTATAGAAAATCTTTGGTGAGTGTCTCCCACTGTTGAGTGCTGATGGGTTCGTATGTAGATTGGTCATTCAAAAGGTCCATCATTTTAGTATTGTAGTCACTGGTGTTGAGTATGACGACTCCACCTCCTTTGTCGGCGGTGGTGATGATAATGTTCGGGTCGTTGGCGGTTGGGGTTGTTGGGCCGTGCGGACGTGCTGCGCAGTAGCTCCTGATTGAGTTGGCTTTTGCGCAGTGTTGAGGGTTTTACTTGGCTCTGTGAAGACCTGTTTGCGCGCCCTCTAGAATTGAAGCAAGATGCCCTCCATCGAGAAAACTTTACCAACAGCTTAAGGAAGAATTGAGGATGGCGAATATGGAAATTCGGCGACTGACCGAGGAAAACAAAAAGATTCGTAGTAGTCCTCCTGTTTTGAGCCCTCAGCTCAAGAAGGGAAACTGGTCAGTGGCTGGACAGCAGGGAAAGAAGTTGACGATCAAGAAGACGAATGGAAAGGTAGAAACGATGAAGAAGAAAGAGACTGCCGTGGAAACTGTTTGTGGAAGCATCTAATACATTCTCAGTGCTACCCGACGAATGTGAGTCGACTACTGGGAACGTCACGACGAACGACACCAAGGAAGGTACGAATATTGTTGTTGTTGGGGATAGCCAAGTAAGGTATATGGATAGGGCGTTCTGCTTGAAGGACAGGAGTAGGAGACAGAGAGTTTGCTTTCCTGGGGCTGGGATGGAGGATATTGTTAGCCGTCTGGATGACATCATGAAAAGGTAATGGGAGTAATCCTATTATCTGTCTCAGTGCTGGAGGCAACGATGTTGGCAGATGTAGGAGTGAAGACCTGATTAGCAGGTATAGGTCAGCAATAGAAATAATTAGGAGTAAGGTGGGAACCCTCTCATATGTGGAAATTTTGCCAAGAAGGGGAGTTGGAAATGAATGGTTGTCCAGGGCAATTGGTGTCAATTGCTGGCTGGACAAATACTGTAAGGAAAATGCGGTAACATTCATTGACAACTGGGACCTCTTCTATGGCAGAAATGACATGTATGCCTGGGATGGGGTTCACTTATCTAGGTGTGGGGTGGGAGCACTGGCAACTGCAGTGGAGGGAGCAGTTTAGGACTTTAAACTAGGAGTAGTTAGTGGTATGGGTTTTGGCAGGAAAACAGTGAAGTCCCAGTGTAGTAATATTACGAGTTCTAGGGGAACTAGTAATAATAAGAACGAGGTAGATATTGAAAAGCCAGGGACCTTGGGTGATAAGGACAGTAATAGGTTTAGTAGAAAAATAGAAATGAGCAGGAAGGGTAAGAGAAAGGAGAGTCTTTCAATGTTTATTATGCTAATTGCTGTAGTGCTAGGAATAAGATGGACGAGTTGAGATTAGTTGCTAGTGCAGGTAACATTGATGTATTTCCCTTAATTGAGACGTGGTTTAATTCAAAAAGTCGGGACATGCCTGCGGAATGTCATATTCAGGGTTTTTAAATTGTTCCAAGAAGACAGAAGTATTGGGAAGGGGGGGGGGGGTGGCATTGTATGTCCGAGATCGCTTGAACTTGCATAAAAACGGGTATTAAGTCTGAAGTAACACATAAAGATCTGTTTGGATAGAATTTTCAGAGGGGCATGAAAAACTGATTTTAGGAGTGATATACCGTCCCCCAAACTTAGATAGGGACCAAGGGAAATTACTATGGGAGGAAATTGTTAAGGCCACAAGGCACGATAATGTAGTAATTCTAGGAGACTTTAACTTTAGTCTGTTGATTGAATTTCTTGACTGGGAATTTAGAATCATACGACTTTTTAGAAGTATTTCAGGATTGTTTTTTGAAGCAGTTTGTGACAGAACCTACAAAGGGAAATAACCTGCTTGACTTAGTTATGGCAAACAATGAATCCCTTGTTAATAATTTAGAAATTTCAGAGGAACTGGGTGCTAGCGACCACAAATCAATTACATTTAGCATTGAATGGAAGTACGATAGTAGCGATAACTCAGTAACAGTCCCAGATTTTCGCTTAGCAGATTACGATGGGCTTAGAGAAAAACTTCTCATCTGTTGACTGGGGTAACGAAGAGAGCTATCAATATGACAGTTTTCTGAACACTATACATGCTGCTCAAAGAGCGTTTATCCCATATAAAGAAATTAGATCAAATAGAAATGACCCAAAATGGATGAATAATAGGCTCAAATATCTACTAGGGCATAAGAAAGGAATTTATAGGCGTATCAAAAGAGGTGAGGGTCATCTTATGAATCAGTATATTGACATTAAGAGGGACATTAAAAAGGGGATAAGAAAAGCTAAAAGGGACTATGAAATTAAAGTTGCTAGGTCTATAGAACAAAAGTTAGAGATAAGATAGGTCCCCTTAAAAATAACTATGGGCACCTTACTGACAAAGAGAATGAAATGTGCTTGATTTTAAATAATTATTTTCTCTCAGTTTTTACACAGGAAGACACTAACAATATTCCAGTAATTAATTTTTACAGTGGGCTAGAAGAAGATAAATTATGTAACATCACAGTCACTAGTGAGATGGTTGTGAAGCAGATAGACAGACTGAAGCAAAATAAGTCGCCGGGCCCTGATGAGGTTTTTTCAAGGGTTCTTAAGGAATGCAAAATGGAAGTCTGTGAACCATTAACTAATATTTTTAATTTATCTCTTCAAACAGGTGTAGTGTCTGATATGTGGAAGATGGCTAATGTAATTCCTATTTTTAAAACAGGGGACAAGTCGTTACCGTCAAATTACCGCCCAATAAGCCTGACCTCAATTGTAGGCAAATTACTAGAGTCAATTATAGCTGAGATTATAAGAAGCCATCTCGATAAGCATAGCTTGATTAATGATACTCAGCATGGATTCTTACTAATTTATTAACTTTCTTCAGTAAAGCTTTTGAGGCTGTTGACCACAATAAAGAATTTGATATTATTTACTTAGATTTTAGTAAGGCTTTTGATAGAGTTCCGCACCATAGACTGTTAAAGAAAGTGGCAACTCATGGCATTGGGGGAAAAGTGCTCTCGTGGATCGAGTCATGGCTCACTGACAGGAAGCAGAGAGTGTCCATAAATGGGGTTAAGTCCGAGTGGGGATCTGTAACAAGTGGCGTTCCACAGGGATCAGTCTTGGGCCCGTTGCTGTTTATAATATATATCAATGATCTTGATGAGGGAATTACTAGTGATATGAGCAAATTCGCCGATGACACAAAGATAGGTAGGATAATTGATTCAAACGTAGATTTATGAAACTTCAGGAGGATTTAAACAAACTCTATTCTTGGTCAGAAAAGTGGCAGATGCAGTTCAATGTAGATAAATGCAAGGTTCTGAAGCTTGGGAGTGCCCATAACCCTAGTACTTATAAGTTTAAATGATGTAGAACTTAGCCATACAGATTGCGAAAAGGACTTGGGGGTTATGGTGAGCAGCAACCTTTAAACAAGACAGCAATGCCTAAGCGTACGTAATAAGGCAAATAGATTACTGGATTTATATCAAGAAGTGTAAGCAACAGAAGTCCAGAGGTCATACTGCAGCTTTATACATCATTAGTAAGGCCTCACCTAGATTATGCAGCTCAGTTCTGGTCTCCGTATTACAAACTGGACATAAATTCGTTAGAAAACATTCAGCGTAGGATGACTAAATTAATACATAGCATTAGAAATCTTCCTTATGAAGAAAGATTGAAGACTCTTAAGTTGCATTCACTTGTGAGACGAAGAAGGGGGGAGACCTGATCAAAGTGTATAAGTGGAAGATAGGTATTAATAAAGGGGATATTAATAAGGTCTTATTAGGTAAGACACATATGCAACAGTTAGGTATCTTTATTTTGAAACGTTTTCGCCTACACAGTAGGCTTCTTCAGTCGAGTACAGAAAAGTTGATAGAAGCAGAAGAGACTTGAAGACGATGTAATCAGTCCATCACCCTTAAAGTTTTGAGGTGGTCAATCCTCAGTCTGGAGAAGAGCATTGTTCCGAAGTTTGAAACAATATGAAGTTGAAAGGACAGAATGGAGCCTTATATTAGCGCCAGGAGGTGAGACGTAGGTCACTTTGTAGAGGTTGTCAGGAAATGGGACGGGTAGCAGACGAGGGCATAGTCACTGGTAGGCGGGATTCCCCAGTGGAAGTAGGTCCTACCCAAAGAGATGGGTTAGTTGTAGTAGTCGGTATTGTATACCATTCTTGCACAACTTGTCAGACACTGCAACATCATGGAATCTTGATTCTGAGGACATGTACATAACCTTCACGACTACGACAACTACTACTACAACTAACCCATCTCTTTGGGTAGGACCTTCTTCCACTCGGGAATCCCGCCTACCAGTGACTATGCCCTCGTCTGCTACCCGTCCCATTTCCACCTGACGTTAGTATATAAGCGTCAAGCGCCTTACTTCTGCTTCAGAATCTCCACGACTATGGTGCTCTTCGCACCTACTCCTAGGTTGAGGGACTGATTACCTCATCTTCTGTACATAGTTCTACTATCTTCAAGTTATGTCCTGGAATTTGTATTGATAAAGCCACTGGATGGCGAAACGTCTACAAAAAGATACCCAGATGTTGCACATGTGTCTTAATTTCATCTTGTCGGTATTGTATACCATTCTTGCACGACTCCTATGTTGTTGGGTTGGCGCTGCTTAAGTATCATATATGCCAATGTTTTTGAAATTTTGTAGTTTCCAGTGTTGCGTTCTATAGTGTCGGTGACGGCGATTAGTGAGGCTTCTAGGCACCGTCGACGTCTGAGGTCTGGTTCGGTGAGAACGAATTGTTTACCTGGAGTTTACCTGAAGAGAGTTTCGGGGGTCAACGCCCCCGCGGCCCGGTCTGTGACCAGGCCTCCTGGTGGATCAGCGCCTGATCAACCAGGCTGTTGCTGCTGGCTGCACGCAAACCAACGTACGAGCCACAGCCCGGCTGATCAGGAACTGACTTTAGGTGCTTGTCCAGTGCCAGCTTGAAGACTGCCAGGGGTCTGTTGGTAATCCCCCTTATGTGTGCTGGGAGGCAGTTGAACAGTCTCGGGCCCCTGACACTTATTGTATGGTCTCCTAACGTGCTAGTGACACCCCTGCTTTTCATTGGGGGGATGGTGCATCGTCTGCCAAGTCTTTTTGCTTTTCGTAGTGAGTGATTTTCGTGTGCAAGTTCGGTACTAGTCCCTCTAGGATTTTTCCAGGTGTATATAATCATGTATCTCTCCCTCCTGCGTTCCAGGGAATACAGGTTTAGAAACCTCAAGCGCTCCCAGTAATTGAGGTTTTTATCTCCTTTATGCGCGCCGTGAAAGTTCTCTGTACATTTTCTAGGTCGGCAATTTCACCTGCCTTGAAAGGTGCTGTTAGAGTGCAGCAATATTCCAGCCTAGATTAGAACAAGTGACCTGAAGAGTGTCATCATGGGCTTGGCCTCCCTAGTTTTGAAGGTTCTCATTATCCATCCTGTCATTTTTCTAGCAGATGCGATTGATACAATGTTATGGTCCTTGAAGGTGAGATCCTCCGACATAATCACTCCCAGGTCTTTGACGTTGGTGTTTCGCTCTATTTTGTGGCCAGAATTTGTTTTGTACTCTGATGAAGATTTAATTTCCTCATGTTTACCATATCTGAGTAATTGAAATTTCTCATCGTTGAACTTCATATTGTGCCTCGTTCCAGTTCATCAAATGCCCCGTGGAGTCTCTGTGGAGGACACAGGCGTACCTTACATCGTCTCTGTTAGAGGCATTTCGATGCTCATTCAGGCGGACTGCAAGATCTCTGCCTGTCTCGCCTACATATTTCTTGGGACAGAACTCACAGGGGATAGTGTAGACGCCTGCTGTAGAAGTTAGAGGTGTGGGGCTGCGTTTCGTAGTGAGGTCTTTGATAGAGGATGTGTTTATGGTGGAAACGTTGATGTTACTCATAGCAAGTGCCCGGCGAGTATTAGTGGCAACATCGCCACATGGGAGTACTATGAACTGTTTAGGGGGCTGTTCCATGGGCGGTTTGTTGAGGATAGCTTGTGCCTTGAGTCTGCAATCTCGGATGAAGAAAGATGGGAACTGAAGACGTGTAAAGGCTTGTGTTATGTAAGTGCATTCTTCTTCTAGAAAACAAGGGCTGGAGATGCGAAGAGCTCTCAAGAAGAAGCCAATGAGGACTCCTCTCTTAGTGCGGGTGTCTTGGTGTGAATAAAAGTGTATAAGATCGTCCTTGTTGGTAGGTTTTCTATACATTTTGAAGAGAAGTTTGTCACTGTCGGGAGATCTGCACAGTAGAACGTCGAGGAAAGGAAGTTTGCCATCATTTTCGAGTTCAAGTGTAAACTTTATTGATGGTTCAACTGCATTGATCTTGTTGAGAAGGGCCTGGATATTGAGACGTCTCGGATAGAAAACCAATATATCATCAACGTATCTTAGCCAGGTAACGGTGTTGGGGAATGAGGGTGCTGAATTTCTCTGTCTCCAAGTTTTCCATGAAGAGGTTGGCAAGCACAGCACTGAGCGGGCTGCCCATTGCCATCCCAAAGCATTGTTTGTAACAGTTGTCCTGATACTTGAAGAAGTTGAAATTAACACACAGTTCCACTAGATTGATGAAATCTAGAAGAGGTAAAGGGAGGTCGTGGTTTTCAGTGAGCGTCTGTCTCAGAATGTTGATTGCAGCGTCAGTAGGAACGTTGGTAAAGAGGGCTGTGACATCGAAGGAAGCCATGCTTTTGTTTTTGACATTCAGGTTGGAAATTCGGGAGAGAAGGTCACCTGAGTGTTTGAGGTGGGCTTGACTGATAGTGCCCAGAAGCGCTGAAAGGTATTTGGCAAGGTGGCCGGCTAGTCTGTGTGGTGCTCTCCCTATGCCCGAAGTGATAGGCCGTAGTGGGATGCCAGGTTTGTGTGTCTTAGGAAGGCCATACAGGCGTGCTGGTTTCGGTTGACCTGGTAAAAGTTTAAGTAGTTTTTTGCCTTGTTCTGATTTTCGTAAGATGCTATGAGCCTTTTGAAGGAAAGTCTGGGTACTTTGAAGTAGCACTGATTCCGATACAGGCTGGTAGAACCATCAATAAAGTTTACACTTGAACTCGAAAATGATGGCAAACTTCCTTTCCTCGACGTTCTACTGTGCAGATCTCCCGACAGTGACAAACTTCTCTTCAAAGTGTATAGAAAACCTACCAACAAGGACGATCTTATACACTTTTATTCACACCAAGACACCCGCACTAAGAGAGGAGTCCTCATTGGCTTCTTCTTGAGAGCTCTTCGCATCTCCAGCCCTTGTTTTCTAGAAGAAGAATGCACTTACATAACACAAGCCTTTACACGTCTTCAGTTCCCATCTTTCTTCATCCGAGATTGCAGACTCAAGGCACAAGCTATCCTCAACAAACCGCCCATGGAACAGCCCCCTAAACAGTTTATAGTACTCCCATGTGGCGATGTTGCCACGAATACTCGCCGGGCACTTGCTATGAGTAACATCAACGTTTCCACCATAAACACATCCTCTATCAAAGAACTCACTACGAAACGCAGCCCCACACCTCTAACTTCTACAGCAGGCGTCTATACTATCCCCTGTGGGTTCTGTCCCAAGAAATATGTAGGCGAGACAGGCAGAGATCTTGCAGTCCGCCTGAATGAGCATCGAAATGCCTCTAACAGAGACGATGTAAGGTACGCCTGTGTCCTCCACAGAGACTCCACGGGGCATTTGATGAACTGGAACGAGGCACAACTCGTTCTCACCGAACCAGACCTCAGACGCCGACGGTGCCTAGAAGCCTCACTAATGGCCGTCACCGATACTATAGAACGCATCACTGGATACTACAAAATTTCAAAAACATTGGCATACATGATACTTAAGCAGCGCCAACCCAACAACACAGGAGTCACATGATTTCATCGTCTACCCGTCCTCATCTTAGGCAGAGGTTGTTTTTATAAGGACCTGCCTCGCATGGGCCAGTAGGCCTTCTACAGTGTTCCTCCATTCTTATGTTCTTATGACATTCCTCAGGTCACGTGCGTCACATCTCACTCTCCGCCTATATATATAATGTCTTTCTACCTCTGTATGTTAGAAGTGATCAAGGTCCCAGGACCGAAACGTTTTCTAATAAATATGTTATAGTGTTTGCTTACGTGTCTTTCTAAACCAACTTGTCGGTATTTATTACCAAGGTTTATACCAAGTCTACTCCTGCACAACTCTCCAACTCCAAGCACCCCTTCTCTCCAGCTACCCAAGCTTACTTAACTGAATGTGCCGAAGAACTTTCTAACATCACTAAGGAAACCTTTGAAACTGCAAGGAATATGAGGGCCAATCTTCAGATTGACCAACACACTGCTGAGCATATTCTCAGCACAGTCACCACAGCTAACCTCCAACAAAAGATCAAACTCAATCGCAAACTTCAGTACCTCGCACTAACAGTCATGGAAGGAAAGGGAGCAAAATCCTTAAAAAACTTACACCGCCCCTTAACCGACTACAAAAAAACCACACTGAGTCTGGGACTCAAATTTACCCCAAACATACGAAACCCTAACTTCAACCAATCTGTTTACCGGGAACCAAGACACGTGACAGAAACTTCCAGAAGGGTTAAATACAGGGTTTCTCACTGAGCTTTAGTAAACCTTTTTTCTTCAAATTTTCCTAGACGAACATCACTGCCCTTAAGAACCCCCCAACGCCCCCAACATTACGTCACCACCGCCGACAAGGAGGTGAGTCGTCATCCCAAACACCTTTGACTCAACACTAAAATGAGGGACCTTTTGAATGATCAATCTAAACGAACCCATCAGCAGTCAACATGGGAAAACGTTCCCCAAGTTTTCATACAAAAGCAGAAAAATACTCAAACGCACTAGAGAAGGGAAAAAATTTCTGTACTTTTACCAAGCAACCCTAACCAGCCACCCAAGACCCAAAACACAATATTCTCTCAACCAATCCGTCAGGAAAAGGGAGGTCCACAAAAACACCCGGATTTTTGAAAACATCTTTTTGCCTTCTGGGGACCATCAGCCCCCTCATTTAAAAAAGGGGCGACCTTTCTCAACCGCATCCGTAACCTTCCTCCGAAAAACAAGAAACTAAGCAGTTTATGTGCTTCCCTCTTCACAAAAATACCAAAAAAAAAACCATCGAGTTCTACACGTAAGTCAATCGGGCCTTAATCTTCCTTACCTCCCGGGATTTTGTTGACTTGATTTAAATCTGTGTTAATTTCAACTGTTTTCTTTCAAAAACAACTTACAAAAAAACCTACGGATGGGAATGGGGTCTCCCCTAAGTGCCGTCCTAGCCAACTTATAATGGAAAACCTAGAGTCCGAACCTTTGCCAACATCACCCTTCAAGCTCACTTGGGTTTCGTTTCGTGGACATTCCTCGTAATAACTCCAAAGCGTTTTGATGTAGGGGTCTTTAGGGAAGGCTCAAGCAGTTGAACCCCCGATCCAGTTTACACAGAAGAAAATCCATGACAACTACCTTTCCTCGACGTCCTCAAAAACAAAGTAGACAAAACCTAAATTTCAAGTTTATCGGAAACCCACCAAAAAAATAATCTCACCATTCTATTCCATTTAAAAAATCCCCAAAACCAAAAGAGGCTCATCACGGGGGTTTTTCCTAAGACAACCGAATTGTAGTCCTGATTTCTTGAAGGGAATGTAATAATCCACCAAACATTTTACTGATTACATTTTCCCTTTATTTTTCATCAAAAACTGCAAGAAAAAAAGCTTTCAATCATTAATTTTTCCAGCTCAACACCATCCCCCCAAGTTTAAAATTTTTCCCAACAGCCAGGTTGCACGAACGCTCAAAAGTACTTCCAACAACACCAAGTCGCCCCCCCCTCGCTTCTAGCCTTCAATAAAGGATCTAACCAGGGCAAAACCAAGCACCCCGAACCGAATGCAGGAGTTTACACTATACCCTTGGGGCTGTGCAAGATTTTTCGAGGGAAACAGCAAAAACCCGACACCCGCCCACTGAACACATTTTCGCATGTAGGAACATAACTGAAAAAACGCCTGGAAACACCCAAATTTCCCCCCCAATCATCTCAGAAATTCAAGACGCACAATTTGTGATCAAAGAAACTAATTTCCCAGACGCAATGCCCGAATCACACGATCGCGTTTCGAACACAATTAAACAAAACACGGGAGCTTCACCATCCCAAATCAAGCAAAACCCTCCTGAAAACATAAACCCTGCCGTCACATAGTTCTCTCCTGTTATACTACACAAAGCAATTACAGAATAAAACACTAAAACCCCTCTCTTTCCAGTCTATATTTGTCCAACCTTTTTTGTTACCCAAGAATGTTTTATATCCTTTTACTCATTACAAAAAATTGCTCTACCTTTGTATTATTTGATACCCAATACTACACACTACTAACTACCACTAGTGAACATCAATGGTCCTCACAGTATTGCACCTACCGACCTTTTTATACCCCTGTGTCCATGTTTTTTTGTAAGGCTTGAAAAACCCCTGGAAGCGAAACGTTGCCACAAAAAGTCACATTTGTTGACTTTTGTCCTTTTTCTTTGCCCAAATGTTGCTTATGTGTCTTACCTACCAACCTGTCGGTATTGTAACCATTTTGATTTCAAGTGCGGTAACATGATGTATTTGCCTTAACGAAAGTGGGTTTAAAACAAAAAGTAACACCCGCGGAAATCAAAATTTTTTTTAGGGGTTTTTAAAATTTAAGGTGAAGGGTTGGGAAGGGGGTTTTGGGGGGCATTTAGGGGAAAAAAAAAAAAAAAAAAAAAAAAATTAAAAAAAAAGTTTTGAAGAACAGAGGTTTTAAAAAAATTTTAGGGGATGATAAATTTTTTGGGACCGGGAAACTTGGGAGGAAAGTTTGGGCCAAGGAGAAATGTAGGGGAAACAGGGGAATTAATTAGAATTAAATTGGAATTTTTGAGGGAATTTTATGATTTAAATAGTTCAGAGTTTTTTAAGAGTTTTTTTCAGAAAAAACAAGAGGAAATAACCCGTTGAAATTTGTTTTTGGCAACAATGAATCCCTTTTAATAATTTTGAAAATTTTGAGGACGGGTGCTAGCGACCACAAAAACATTTCTTTAGCTTGAATGGAGTGTGATAAATAGGGGAAATCATAACTCCCCGATTTTTGCTAGAATTATGATGGGGTTAGAGAAACTTAACATCTGTTGCTGGGGTACGAAGAGAGCTTCAATATGACATTTTTTGAACACTATACTGAGCAATAAACTGATCAACTTATTTAATATTACAAATCAGATCTTACTCCTAAACCAATATTATTTCATAGTGACTATCTGTCCATTTTAACTTGTTTACCATTACTTAATTGTAGCCCCTTATATATTTTTTTTTGTCCTTTATTTTAGCTTTATATAATACCTTAGATCATATATTCGCAATTGTTAACTAATCAAGGTGCTATTCTCAGGTGCAAAAATTTTAATAAGTTCACTTTTGTATTATACTCCAAAGCTCATTTATTTGATTCCCACTTTATTGTTCACCACAACTTATATTAGTCCCTTTTATATTTATTTTATATTATAATTCTAACTTTAAGAATTACCTTTATAGTATACCCTACTATCATATTCCCAAGCTCCATTATTTGATCATCACTTTATTTGTTCACCAAATTATTTTAGTCCCTTTTATAGTGTCTCCTTTATTTTAGTTTTAAAAACTTACCTTAGTTTTATTTTTTAACATTTGTTAAATAATTCAGGTGCTATTTTTTTTTAACTTTAGAATATTTACTTTATTTTTTACTTAATTCTAACTATAGATTCACTACAAATCTTATGATTACAAAAATGATCCTGATACCAACCTCTTATTTAATGACTTAAATGAATCAAACAGTTACTGTAATTACTACACAGCAGAACAATCAAAGGCACTTCTCAGAGCCAACAACATAACTATCTTTAACTACAATATCAGATCTTTAAGCAAGCATTATGATGACCTCCTAGCATTACTAAATTCCATGCATGCCAATATCTCCATCATTACACTAACTGAAACCTGGCTAAAGCCTGATACTACAGATGTCTATGCCTTTCCTGTTACACAGCCATACACAACTGTAGGCCAGACCAACAAGGGGGTGGCCACAGCTATATACTACTCAGACCAACTAGAATGACCCACTAATACTTGCACAAGGGATGAACATGGGGAATTTAAAATAATAGCTAAATTCAATCCAAATACCTACAAAAACCTCTCACAGTGATAAAATCTACAGAATTCCACAATCAAACATTAGCCAATTTAGTCAAAACCTAGGAATTATGAAAAACTGAGGGCGCGCATGAACAAAGATCACTTACTACTCTCAGGTGACTTCAATATAAATCTCCTACAAGACCGGGGACCCACACGTTACTAAATTTCACAAACACAATGAGTAATGCATGTTGCTACCAACAGTAACAAAACCTACAAGAGTTACAGAGGCTAGTGTTTCCCTACTTGACCACATCTGGACCAACACCATTTCCCCTTTAAAAAATCAGGCAAAATTTACAGATAATACCACAGACCATACCCTATTTTCCCTCATAACAATCTTGGTAAAATACCCCAAGACACTACTAAAGTCACCTTCAGACTTCAAATGAGGCAGCCATTAATAACTTCACAACAGCAGTAACAACATTGACGGGGCCACACTGAGCTAGAAATCTATACGATATTGACAAAATGTTTTAATAATTTTCTAAAAAACACCCAATACCTTTATAACAAGCACTGCACTAAAAAAAACTAAACAGATGACAGCTAAGAGATGAACAGTCTCTGGCTAACACCCAGCATTTCAAATCCATAAATACAAACCACCGATATGAAAAACAGTACAGAATGGGTCACCATAACCAGAGACCAAACAAAACGTTCCCTCGTCAATCCTAACCAGCCTGATAAGAAGGGAAAAAAAAGTTGTATTATGAGAACAGATTATCCAACTTACGAGGTTGATATAAAAAAGACCTGGAAGACCCTATCAGAAATTCTGGGAACAAAAAAGATATCACGACATAGAGAAATAAAATTAGCAAAATCAGATGAACCCCAACTCCCACCAACAGAAACAGCAAACAGACTCAATGATTTCTTCTCCACTATAGGTCAAAACCTTGCCAATAATATCCCAAGCTCAGATACCCCACCAAATTACACCCACTGGCAACTACCCGAACCCCTGTTCCTAGCTCCAACTAACCCCTACGAAGTCTCCCTTATTATCAACGCACTGAAAAAAAAAAAAAAAAGGCAGGAGATTTAAATACCTTACCACCCTTTTATACAAAAAAGCGTCACAAGTACTATCACCAATCATTGCAACATCTTTAACAAATCCATTGAAACCTTCCACCTTCCCTACAGTTCTCAAATAGCAAGGGGCACCCCGATCCATAAAGGAGGTGACCAAATTGAAATTGAATAACCTATAGGCCAATATCCAGTTTACCCCTCTCTCAAAAAACTTCGAAAAATTAATTCATAAAACGAATCTACTCCTACCTCATCTCCATAACATTCTCAACCCCTGCCAATTTGGATTCAGGCCCAATAAAAAATACTAATGATGCTATTATACACATGCTAGAAAATATATTTCACGCAAAAGAGAAAAAGAAGTCCCTCTGGGGATCTTCATTGACTTACGTAAAGCTTTTGATACAGTTGACCATGACTTGCTCCACGTAAAATTGTCACACTATGGTATTAGAGGGCACTCCCTCAACTACCTCAAGTCTTACCTCAGCAACAGAAGCCAAAATGTGTAAGCAAATTTGGGGGAAGGGTCTTCCGCACAACCCAATTTACAGTTGGTGTCCCAAGGAAGTGTCCTTGGCCCTCTTCTTTTCTCCTATACATAAATGACCTACCAATGCTTCGCAATTACTCAAACCCAAAACTTTTTGAGATGAACCACATACGTCTTCTCTCACCCGAGCCCGTCACGCTAGCCAATACTTTAAACACCCAATTACAGAAAGTTTTCTACCTGGATGAGGACTAACAAACTTACACTAAACATTGACAAAACCCACTTCATTCAGTTTGGTAGCAGAGCTACAGATGTACCTCTTAACATAACGATAAAAAGGATCACCTATCACAAAGCTAACAGAGGGAAAATTCTTAGGAAAAAACCACCTCGATAATTTGATCAAATTTCATACACATATACAACAAATTTCTAAGAAAATTTCCCAAGACTGTAGGCATACTATCGAAGATACGGTACTATGTTCCACAGTCAGCCCTCCTGGCCCTCTATCACTCTCTTATTTACCCCTATCTTACCTATGGAATTTATTTCATGGGCCCCAACAACAACTAACCATCTCAGACCACTAATTACCAACAAAAGGCTGCAGTTAGAATGATAACCAATTCTTTAAAACAGGCCCGCACACTCCACCAATATTCAAAACACTCAACCCACTCACCATACAAAACATCCATACTTATTATTGCATTTTTACATAAATAGAACACTTAAACTCTGATATTAACCTCCCCTCAAACATCTCCCTTTCCAACCCTCAACAGAACACATGACCATAATACAAGGCACAGATCACTCTTTGATGTTCCTCTGTCCATCTCACGCTATGCAAAAACTCAATGCACATAAAAGGCCCTAAAATCTGGAATTCATTACCTGTAAATATAAAAGAAACACTACCCGTTTATAAATTCAAGTCTCTTCTCAAAGTTCACTTACTCACTCAAAACCAAATAAATACTGAATAACTGAAAAACCATAAAATTGTATATCCTAAATGTTATCACAATTATATCACACAAATGTTTAAACCTAACTTTGTTTTTTTTTTAAATACACTACCTAACAGAATACTCCATTCTACTGAATGAACAGCAATGCATGCAACCATATGACCTGTCTTTGTAATACTCATTTGTATTTTATAGTTATCTGTTTACAATAATGTCTTATCACTGATTTCATCATTGCTTAGTTAATCTTAAGTTAATTGTAAGCCAGCCCGTAATGCTATGCATATAAGTGGCTTTGGCATGCTGCTCTTACCTGTATTTTTTTGTACCTCTGTATGTATGCTAAATTTCTAAATAAATAAATAAATAAATAAATAAAGAACGTTTATTCCGTATAAAGAAATTAGATCAAATAGAAATGACCCAAAATGGATTAATAATAGGCTGAAATATCTACTAGGGCATAAGAAAGGAATTTATAGGCGTATCAAAAGAGGTGAGGGTCATCTTATGAATCAGTATATTGACATTAAGAGGGACATTAAAAAGGGGATAAGAAAAGCTAAAAGGGACTATGAAATTAAAGTTGCTAGGGATTCTAAAACTAACCCAAAAAGTTTTTTCCAGGTATATAGAACAAAAGTCAGAGATAAGATAGGTCCCCTTAAAAATAACTATGGGCATGTAAAGTAAAAGGACACAAGTGCAACTAATGTGGCATTTATTGTGGCAACGTTTCGCTCTCCAGGAGCTTTATCAAGCCATTACAAAAAATACATGGACACAGAGGGTATATAAAGGCTCAGAGTGAGGTGCAATACTTGTGAGGTAACACTAGTGAACATCGAAATGTTACCTCACAAGTATTGCACCTCACTCTGAGCCTTTATATACCCTCTGTGTCCATGTATTGTTTGTAATGGCTTGATAAAGCTCCTGGAGAGCGAAACGTTGCCACAATAAATGTCACATTAGTTGCACTTGTGTCCTTTTACTTTACATATTGTAGGTAATTCTACCAACTTTATTACAAACTATGGGTATCTTAGTGACAAAGAGAATGAAATGTGCTCGATTTTAAATAATTATTTTCTCTCGGTTTTTACGCAGGAAGACACTAATAACATTCCAGTAATTAATTTCTATAGTGGGCCAGAAGAAGATAAATTATGTAACATCACAGTCACTAGTGAAATGGTTGTGAAGCAGATAGACCGACTGAAGCAAAATAAGTCACCGGGTCCTGATGAGGTTTTTTCAAGGGTTCTTAAGGAATGCAAAATGGAAGTCTGTGAACCATTAACTAATATTTTTAATTTAGTAAGTAAGTAAGTAAGTAAGTTTATTCAGGTATACACAAATACAGTTACATAGAATTATCATACATAGCAGCATATGTGTAGAGAACCTAGGATAACCCAAAAAAGTCAGACAGAGTGACTTATTTCCAGGTGTAGTGCCTGATATGTGAAAGATGGCTAATGTAATTCCTATTTTTAAAACAGGGGACAAGTCGTTACCGTCAAATTACCGCCCAATAAGCCTGACCTCAATTGTAGGCAAATTACTAGAGTCCATTATAGCTGAGATTATAAGAAGCCATCTCGATAAGCATAGCTTGATTAATGATACTCAGCATGGATTCACAAGAGGCCGGTCTTGTCTAACTAATTTATTAACTATAATATAAACTATAACTATTAACTATAATATAAACTATTAACTATAATATAAACACATATGCAGTTTAATGTGATCCTTTATTGACAACGTTTCACCCACACAGTGGGCTTTTTCAAGTCACACACAGATCTACCTGGGGTGGAAGGTACGGGAGTATTTATAGTCATGTTCAGAATGTTGAAGTCAGGTGGAGAATGCTGAATCTGATGATCTACCGGTGGCCTGGTGGCTAAAGCTCCCGCTTCACACACGGAGGGCCCGGGTTCGATTCCCGGCGGGTGGAAACATTTCGACACGTTCCCTTACACCTGTTGTCCTGTTCACCTAGCAGCAAATAGGTACCTGGGTGTTAGTCGACAGGTGTGGGTCGCATCCTGGGGGACAAGATTAAGGACCCCAATGGAAATAAGTTAGACAGTCCTCGATGACGCACTGACTTTCTTGGGTTATCCTGGGTGGCTAACCCTCCGGGGTTAAAAATCCGAACGAAATCTTATCTTTTCTTATCTTACCGGTTGGGGTTATAGAGTCTTGGGTAGCTTGGCAGGGGTATTGGACAAGTTGTGAGTAGACCTTCTGCAGAGTTCTATGTTCTTAAGTGGGATAGCGATGAAGAAGTTTCTTGGCAAGTGGTTCAGCTATGTTATAGAAGCCGTTGTTCTGGTTGAAATTGTTGGTTATAGAGATAAGCGGTGATTCCAGGATTCTTCGGTATTGAGTGTTGTCTTCTGTGACGATAAGTCTTGAGTTTCTGTAGTTAATTAAATGCTTGTGTGAATTGCGATGTTGTACACAGGCATTCCTTGTATCGTCAGTCCTGCTTGCATATTGGTGTTCTGAAATACGTGTTTGGAGGTCTCTTGATGTTTCGCCCACATATAATTTGTTGCAGTCATTACAAGGGATTATGTATACCCCTGCAGAGGATGGAGGCTTGTCCTGTCTACTACTGGTGATGTCCTATAAATACTATAAATACTCCTGTGCCTTCCACCCCAGGTAGATCTGTGTGTGACTTGAAAAAGCCCACTGTGTGGGTGAAACGTTGTCAATAAAGGATCACATTAAACTGCATATGTGTTTATATTTCCAGAGGTAATGGGAGCAATCCTATTATCTGTCTCAGTGCTGGAGGCAACGATGTTGGCAGACGTAGGAGTGAAGACCTGATTAGCAGGTATAGATCAGCAATAGAAATAATTAGGAGTAAGGGTGGGAACCCTGTCATATGTGGTATTTTGCCAAGGAGAGGAGTTGGAAATGAATGGTTGTCCAGGGCAATTGGTGTCAATTGCTGGCTGGACAAATACTGTAAGGAAAATACAGTAACATTCATTAAACTGGGCCCTCTTCTATGGCAAAAATGAATGTATGCCAGGGTGGGGTTCACTTTTAGGTCGGGGGTGGTAGCAGGCAACGCAGTGGGGGGAGAGTTAGGATTTAAATAGGAATAGTTGTGGTAGGGGTTTTGGCAGGAAAACAGTGAAGCCAGTGTAGTAATATTACGGTTCTAGGGGAATAGTTTAAGAAGAACGAGGTAGATATTGAAAAGCCGGGGATTTTGGAGTGATAAGGACAGTAATAGGTTTAGTAGGAAAAAAACAGAAATGAGCAGGAAGGGGTAAGAAAAAGGAGAGTCTTTCATTTTTATTATTAATTCCCGTAGTGCTGGGAAAAAGATGGCGAGTTGAGATTAGTTGCTAGTGAGGTAAAATTGATGTTTTGCCTTAACTGAGACGGGGTTTTAAATTTAAAAAAGTGGGACTGCTGCGGAATGTATATTCGGGTTTTAAAATTGTTCCAAGTAGATAGAAGTATGGGGAAGGGGGGTGGGGGGTGGCATTGTTTTCCCGAGATAGCTTAAACTGTTGCAAAAAAAACGGGTATTAAGTCTGAAGAACACATGCAGATTGTTTGGATGAATTTTCATAGGGCTGAAAAATGATTTTAGGATGATATACACCCCCCAAAACTTGGATAGGGCCCCAAGGGAGACTACTATGGGGGGAAATTTTTAAAGGCCCACAAGGCACGATAATGTAGAAAATTCAGGGATTTTAAAACTTATTTCATATTGTTTGGGAAATTTCTTGACGGGGAAATTTAGAATATAGACTTCTTAGAAGTAGTTCAGGATTGTTTTTTGAAGCGGGTTTGGGGACAAAAAATTAAAAGGGGAAAAAACCTGTTTGGGACTTGTTTTTTGACAAAAAAATTTAACCCCTTTGGTTTAAAAATTAGAATTTCGGGGAAAAATGGGTGCTAGCGACCACAAACCCAATTTCCATTTGGGATTGAAGGGAAAAATACGATAGAAAAAAAAAGCGAAAAACTCAGTAACAGCCCAGTTTTTTCCGCTTAGCAGATTACGATGGGCTTAGAAAAAACATTAAATCTGGGGGGGCGGGGAGGGGAAAGAAAAAGGGGGCTATCAATATGACATTTTTTCTGAACACTATAATGTGCTCAGAGAACGTTTATCCCATATAAAGAAATTAGATAAAATAGAAAGGCCCCAAAAAGGGGGTAATAATGGTAAAATTTTACTGGGGCATAAAAAAAGGAAATTTTATAGGCGTATCAAAAGAGGTGAGGGTATCTTTTTGAATCAGTTTTTGGGACTTAAGAGGGACTTTAAAAAGGGGGATAAAAAAAAGCTAAAAGGGACTATAAAATTTAAAAGTTGCTGGGGATTCAAAAAACAAACCCCAAAAAGTTTTTTCAGGTTATAGAACAAAGTTAGAGAAAAAGATAGGTCCCCAAAAAAATAACTTGGGCCCCTTACTGACGAAGAGAATGAAATGTGTCGATTTTAATAATTTTTTCTCTCAGTTTTTACACAGGAAGGACTTAAAAAATTTTCCCATTTAATTAATTTTTATAGTGGGCTAGAAGAAGATAAATTTTGTAAAATCACAGTCACTAGTTTAAAAAGGGTTTTGAAGCAGGTAGAAAAGCTGAAGCAAAAAAATCGCCGGGTCCTGATGGGGGTTTTTTTTAAGGGGTTTTTAAGGGGGAAAGCAAAATGGAAGTCTGTGAACCATTAAATATTTTTTAAATTTTTCTCTTCAAAAAAGGTGTGTGTCTGATATGTGGAAAATAAATAATGTAAAATTTCCCATTTTTAAAACAGGGGACAAAGTCATTACCGTCAAATTACCGCCCCAAAAAGCCCCGACCCCAAAAAGTAGGCAAAATTTTAGAAATCAATTATAGCTGAGATTATAAAAAGCCATCTCGATAAGCCCGGGGCTTGATTAAAGGGTACTCAGCTGGATTCACAAGAGGCCGGTCTTGTCTAACTAAAATTTTTAACTTTCTTCAGTAAAGCTTTTGAGGCTGTTGCCCGATAAAGAATTTGATATTATTTACTTAGGGTTTTTGTAAGGTTTTGGGTAGAGTTCCGCACCATAGACTGTTAAAGAAAAATGGCAGCTCATGGCCCTTGGGGGGAAAAATGGTTTTTCCCTGGATTCCCTTTATGGGTCATGACAGGAAGCAGAGAGTGTCCAAAAAAATGGGGGTTTAAATCCGAGTGAGGATCTGTAACAAGTGGCGTTCCACAGGGATCAGTTTTGGGCCCGTTGTTGTTTATAATATAATCAAGATCTGATGAGGGAATTACTAGTGATATGAGCAAATTCCCCGATGACACAAAGATAGGTAGGATAATTGATTCAAACTTTAGATGTTATGGACTTCAGGAGGATTTAAACAAGCTCTATTCTTGGTCAGAAAAGTGGCAGATGCAGTTCAATGCAGATAAATGCAAGGTTCTGAGGCCGGGGGAGTGCCCATAACCTAGTACTTATAAGTTAAATGATGTAGAACTTAGCCATACAGATTGCGAAAAGGACTTGGGGGTTATGGTGAGCAGCAACCTTAAACCAAGACAGCAATGCCTAAGCGTACGTAATAAGGAAAATAGATTACTGGGATTTATATCAAGAATGTAAGCAACAGAAGTCCAGAGGTCATACTGCAGCTTTATACATCATAATAAGGCCTCACTAAATTATGCAGCTCAGTTCTGGTCTCCATTTTACAGAATGGACATAAATTCGTTAGAAAACATTCAGCGTAGGATGATAAATTAATACATAGCATTAGAAATCTTCCTTATGAAGAAAGATTGAAGACTCTTAAGTTACATTCACTTGTGAGACGAAGAATGAGGGGAGCCCGATCAAAGTGTATAAGTGGAAAGATAGGTATTAATAAAGGGGATATTAATAAGGTCTTGAGGATGTCCTCCAAGAGAGAAACCCGCAGAATGGATTTAACAGATTTAAGTTTAGATTTAGAAAGGACATAGGAAAGTATTGGTTTGGAAATAAGGTAGTTGATGAGTGGAGCAGTCTACCTAGTTGGGTTATTGAGGCTGGGAGTTTGGGTAGTTTCAAATTTAGGTTGGATAAGTACATGAGTGGGAGGGGTTGGATTTGAGTGGGACTTTCACATCAGAGCTTATTTCTTGGGTGGCATTGAAAATTGGGTTGGGCAAATGTTTTGGTAGTGGGATGAATTGTAAAGGACCTGCCTAGTATGGGCCAACAGGCCTCCTGCAGTGTTCCTCCTTTCTTATGTTGTTATGTTTGTAAATTGTGAGTTCATTACCTTTGTAAATTGTGAGTTCATTACCTCTGTAACTTGCTCAGCTATCAAAACTTTGGAGTCCAGTCCCTGGACCAATTATGTACCTCTGTAATCTTTTGACTACCGCCCACTGGATGGGTATGGGGTGCATAATAAACATATTAAACTAACTTAGAAAACCAGAACTTACCTATGTCCTTTCTAAATCTAAATTTATCCAACTTATATCCATTATTTCTGGTTCTTACCTGGTTCAACACCCTCAGTACTTTATTAATATCTCCCTTGTTTATGCCTGTCATCCACTTACACACTTCAATGATATCTCCCCTCATTCTACACCTCTCCAGAGAGTGGAGATTTAAGGCTTTAAGTCTATCTTCATACGGGAGGTTCCTTACACAGTAAATCATTTTAGTCATTCTTCTCTGTATGTTCTCTAATGAGTCTATATCCATCCTGTAGTAAAGGGACCAAAACTGAGCAGCATAATCTAAATGAGGCCTCACTAGTGATGTATAGAGCTGTAAAATAACTTTTGGACTTCTGTTACTTATACTTCTTGAGATAAATCCAATGCTCCTACACGATATTCCAGAGGTAAAGTTGCTGAACAATGGGGACCCCACACACCTGTTGGGTGGCTGCCTCGACCTTACCTTCGGGTCAAGACAACTCCAGCAGAGCCACATGGGAAAACCTT
>NW_026480158.1:20000-25534 GCF_026875155.1 Cherax quadricarinatus | reverse complement strand
GTATTTTATACCATTTTGTGCTACTACTACTACTACTACCACCACCACCACCACCACCCCCAAACACCTCTTCTGCCTATTATAGCCGTCCTGTTCCACTTCTGGTTAGTGTGACTTTTTTCAGTGGTCCAAGTCGGACCGAAACGTCGTCGTAAGCTTCTCTCTTTTATGTGCGGGTTATTTGTGTATCGTTCCAGTCAACGGTATTGTGCCTTTTTTTGTTATTTACAAAAACAATTTCGCATTTGAAAATCAAGTCTGATCGGAAACTGCTGTATAGCCACATCAGGAGGAAGTTAGTTTCTATGTTTATTTACACCCCATCCCCATCCTGTGGGCGGTAGTCACCCCATACCATCCTGTGGGCGGTAGTCACCCCATACCATCCTGTGGGCGGTAGTCAAAAGATTACAGAGGTACATAATTGGTCCAGGGATGGATCCAAGTTTTGATAGCTGGCAAGTAACAGAGGTAATGAACTCACAATTTTCAAAGGTAATGAATTCACAATTTTATAAAGGTAATGAATTTCCCAGGTAGGTCTGGTCACAATCATGTCAAGTTACAAAGGTATTTACAGATTACAGAGGTACATAATGGGTCCAGGGATGGGCCCCCCAAATTTTTTGATAAGTGAACTAGGTAAAAAGGGTAATGAACTCCACAAGTTACAAAGGTAATGATCCTGTAAGAATGGTTACTTACGTTTATACATGGCTACAATCATGAACAAATTTTTGAGTAATGAGCAATTGACACTTCCACACCCGGTCACAACTGTAATGAGTTATTGGTGCAAATATTGATTGTTGGTCACACACACACACACCACTCACACTTACACCACACACACCCCACACACAAAACACACACACACACACACACACACACACAACACACAAAACACACACACACACACACCACAGATGGAATAACAACTAAGTGTGAGGAGTGGCATGAAAGAATCAAGGAGACTCCTCAGACATAATAGCACTCACAGAAACAAAACTCGCCAGAATAATAACAGATCAATCTTTCCACCGTATAAAAAATCCTCAGGAAAGACAGAGGGAGGAGAGGGGGAGGAGGAGTTGCATGCTCATTAAAAACCAGTGGGGGTGTAGAAAAATGGAAGGAATGGATGGCACGGGCGAAAGGGACTACTTAGTAGGAACAATCCAGTTCTGAGGGACATAAGGTGATAATTGCAGTAATGTACAATCCACCACAGAACTGCAGGAGGCCAAGAGAAGAATACGATGAGAGCAAAGAGCAATGGTCGACACACCGCCGAGGTGGCCGAAGAGCGCCATGGGGGGGAGCAAAAATCACTGTTATGGGTGATTTCAATCACAAGGAGGGTTGACTGGGAAAACCTGGAGCCCCATGGGTGTCCCGAAAACTGGAGAGCCAAGATGATGGATGTGGTGCTGGAAAACCTCATGACCAACATGTTAGAGGGCACCACCAGAGAGAGAGGTGAGGATCCAGCAATACTGGACCATGTATTCACCTTGAGTAGTTCTGACATCGAGGATACATGTATGAAAGGCCCCTAGGAGCTAGTGATCATGTGGTTCTGTGCTTTGACTACATAGTTGAGCTTCAAGTGGAGAGAGCAGCAGGAATAGGATGGGAAAAAAAACCAAAACTACAAAAGGGGGAACTACTCAGGCATGAGGAACTTCTTTCAAGACATTCAGTAGGAGAGGGAACTGACAGGAAAACCAGTACAAGAAATGATGGACTATGTGGTAACAAAATGCAAGGAGGCAGAGGAGAGGTTTGTTCCCAAGGGAAACAGAAATAATGGGATGAATAGAACGAGTCCTTGGTTTACTCAAAGGTGTAGGGAGGCAAAAACTAGGTGTACTAGAGATGGAAAAGGTACAGAAGACAGAGAACTCAGGAAAATAAAGAGATTAGCCGAAGAGCCAGAAACGAATATGCACAGATAAGAGAGGAGGCTCAGCGACAATATGAAAATGACATAGCATCGAAAGTCAAGTCTGACCCGAAGCTGTTGTATAGCCACATCAGGAGGAAAACAACAGTCAAGGACCAGGTAATCAGACTGAGGAAGGGTGATGGGGAGTTCACAAGAAACGACCGAGAGTTTTGTGAGGAGCTCAACACGAGATTTAAAGAAGTATTTACAGTGGAAACCAGTAGGACTCCAGGAAATCAGAACAGGGGGGTACACCAACAAGTGCAGGATGAGGTACACATAACCAAGGAGGAGGTGAAGAAGCTTCTATGTGACTTTACACCTCAAAGGCAGTGGGACTAGACATCTCTCCATGGGTCATTAGAGAGGGAGCAGAGATGCTGTGTGTGCCAGTAACAAAGATCTTCAACACATCCTTTGAAACTGGGCAACTCCCTGAGGTATGGAAGATGGCAAATATAGTCCCAATTTTTAAAAAGGGAGACAGACATGAGGCACTAAACTACAGACCTGTATCACTATCAGGAGGAGAGTGGTGGAGCACATGGAAAGAAACAAGTGTATAATTGACAACCAGCACGGTTTCAGGGAAGGAAATCCTGTGTCACAAACCTACTAGAGTTTTATGGCAAGGTGACAGAAGACAAGAGAGGAGAGGGGTGCATCGACTGCATTTTTTTTGGACTGCAAGAAGGCCTTCGACACAGTTCCTCACAAGAGGTTACTGCAAAAGCTAGAGGATCAGGCACACATAACAGGAAAGGCACTGCAATGGATCAGAGAATACCTGACAGGGAGGCAACAACGAGTCATGGTACGTGATGAGGTGTCAGAGTGGGCGCCTGTGACAAGCAGAGTTCCACAAAGGTCAGTCCTAGGACCTGTCCTGTTTTTGGTATATGTGAATGACATAATGGAAGGGATAGGTTCAGAAGTGTCCTTGTTTGCAGATGATTTGAAGTTAATGAGAAGAATAAAATTGGACGAGGATCAGGCAGGGCTACAAAGAGACCTTGCTGTATAGTCCTTGTGGCTTAGCGCTTCTTTTTGATTATAATAATAATACAAAGAGACCTAGACAGGCTACAAGCCTGGTCCAGCAAATGGCTCCTTGAGTTTAACCCTTCCAAATGCAAAGTCATGAAGATTGGGGAAGGGCAAAGAAGACCGCAGACACAATATAGTCTAGATGGCCAATGACTGCAAACCTCACTCAAGGAAAAAGATCTGGGGGTGAGTATAACACCGAGCATATATCCTGAGGCACACATCAATCAGATAACTGCTGCAGCATGTGGGCATCTGGCAAGCCTATGGATAGCGTTCTGATACCTCAGTAAGGAATCATTTAAGACTCTGTATACCATTTACGTCAGGCCCATACTGGAGTATGCAGCACCAGTTTGGAATCCACACCTAGTCAAGCACGTCAATAAATTAGAGAAAATGCAAAGGTTTGCAACAAGACTAGTCGCAGAGCTAAGGGGATTGTCCCAACAAAGAAAGGTTGAGGGAAATCGGCCTGATGACACTGGAGGACAGGAGGGTCAGGGGAGACATGATGACGACATAAAATACTGCGCAGAATAGACAAGGTGGACAAAGACGGGATGTTCCAGAGATTGGGCAACAGAAACAAGAGGTCATAATTGGAAGTTGAAGACTCAGATGAATCAAAGGGATGTTAGGAAGTATTTCTTCAGTCATAGAGTAGTCAGGCCGTGGAATAGCCTAGAAAGTGACGTAGTGGAGGCGGGAACCATACATAGTTTTAAGGCGAGGTATGATAAGCTCATGGAGCAGGGTGAGAGAGGGCCTAGTAGCAGTCAGTGAAGAGGCGGGGCCAGGAGCTATGACTCGACCCCTGCAACCACAAATAGGTGAGTACAAATAGGTGAGTACAGGAGCTTGGACTCGACCCCTGCAACCTCAACTAGGTGAGTACACACAGACACACACACACACACACACACACACACACACACACACACACACACACACACCCCACACACACACAAACACACAAACACACAAACACAAATACACACACACACACACACACAAACACACACACACAAACACACACACAAACACACACACACACCCCACACACACACACACACACACACACACACACACACACACACAAAGACAGGATGTTCCAGAGATTGGACACAGTAACAAGGGGACACAGTTGGAAGCTGAAGACACAGATGAATCACAGGGATGTTAGGAAGTATTTCTTCAGCCACAGAGTAGTCAGTAAGTGGAATAGTTTGGGAAGCGATGTAGTGGAGGCAGGATCCATACATAGCTTTAAAGCAGAGGTATGATAAAGCTCATGGCTCAGGGAGAGTGACCTAGTAGCGATCAGTGAAGAGGCGGGGCCAGGAGCTCGGACTCGACCCCCGCAACCTCAACTAGGTGAGTACAACTAGGTGAGTACACACACACACACACGCGCGCGCGTGGGTCCGTGGGGTGCAGACGTGGGTGGACAAGGCTCTGAGAACCCTAGTGTCTTTTTAAGGCGTGCAGTAAATGCTAGTAGTAATCAGTGGTAGTGACATCGTCAGTGAACAATAATATGAGTGATAACTAAAGTTATTAGTTAAAAATAGTCGAGAGGAAGCTGAAGTTATCAATATTTCAAAGCGCCAAGCCGTTGTGGGTCTATAGGCGCTGTTGCCACACAGATTCAAACATTACAAAGATCAAAGTGAGTGTGGAAGTGGCTGTTCAATAATTATCATCGTTTGGCTAACAAGTGAAATGTGGGGCACCATACTGTGAGAGTGAAAAATTAATAAGCAAAAGGGGTAAAGGAAAAATAAAATGTATAACAAGGGAAGGTGGCAGCAGTAGGCCTGCTTAAGCAGTGACGTCACGACAAGTTATGTCCCATTATACATATAAAGTGAAGTGCATATAATGTGAAGTGTAAAACTATCATAAGTGAAAAGTGGAAATCGCGTGAGGAACGAGAGATGTATGAGCACATGTGGCTATAATCAACACGGGTGAAGGATCTCCAAAATAGGGATTTAAGGACTACGTACGACGACTTTGTCATCAGCATCTGGCAACTGTCACGACCGTTGCCAGCGCAAGTATCACTCACCTATTTTGTGGTTTGCATGTTGCAGGCTTGTTCTGGCCTTGCATCGCTGTTAGATACTGGTCACTCACTCTGCAAGCTATTACAGTAGTTATTAGTAGTAAGAATACTTAGGAAGCTAGGAAGTCCTCTCTCAACGTGAACAAGGAATAGGATAATAACCAGCAATAAAGGGCAATAAGTGGAGAGAGTAGCATTTCTAGGAAAGACAGTTGGAACAGAGAGGTATAATGGATCTTTAAACCACACCATCTACCCCCCCCCCCCTAACCATCCCTCTCTCTCACACACACACAAGGGCAGACACTCATAGAAGCTTTAGACCCTAGTAGCAATTTCCACTTTTTACAACCCAGAATTACTGGTATGTATTAACAGTATCTACCCCTCATACCTCCCCAATACACACGAATACACGTATACACACATACACACACAGCTTTTAAGGGCAACATTGTAACTAGGTGG
>NW_026480158.1:0-17500 GCF_026875155.1 Cherax quadricarinatus | reverse complement strand
CCTTGAGTAGTTCTGAATCGAGGATATCATGTTAAAAACCCCGGGGAGCTAGTGATCATGTGGTTCTGTGCTTCGATACTATTGAGCTCCAAGGGAGAGAGAAGGCAGGAATAGGGTGGGAAAAAAACCAAATACAAAGGGGAATACTCAGGTTGAGGGAATTTTTTCAAGACATTGTGGGAGGGGAAATGCAGGAAAACCAGTACAAAAAAGATGGCTATGTGGCAAAAAAATGCAAGGAGGCAGGGAGAGGCTTTTTCCCAAGGGAAACAGAAATAAGGGGAAGAACAGAACGAGTCCGGGGTTCCCCCCAAAGGGTGTATTGGAAAAAAACTTGGTGTATAGAGAATGGAAAAGGTACGAAGACGGAAGTAGTTTAAAAGTGGTCGATCTAAAAACCTCCCGGAAAAGGGGACCAGGAAAAATGAGTAATGGGGGGGTTGATGACTTAGGGGGACAGGGTTTGATTTTAAATTGTTTAATCACCCCCCAAGGGGTAGGAGTCTTTTTCCCTATGCTTAATAAGGGTAATAAGTGAACAAAGGTTCAGGGGTGAGGTGGCAGATTCCGGAAATGAGTGGGGAAAAAAGAATGTGATAATGGGGGGTCTGCAAAAATCAGGTGCTGTCAGGGGTAAAGTTTAATATGTTTAATCTCCCCCAAGGGGTAGAGGACTTATTTCTGTGTAATTATGTATAAGAAGGTGGAAATGATCATTCTGACCCCCCAAACTCAATCACTCTGATAGATGGGAGAGGCAGTACAAAGGATTAGGTGCGGGGTAAAGTTGCCATCTCCGGGGAGTCCCCCCCCCCTTCCCGGCCTGCAACTCATGAGCGACTTTTTGCTCTTCCAACACTGCTGGGTTTAAAGAACGCGGAATGGAGGGGTTGTGGTCCCCGAGGGAACCGGATTCGGGATAATGCCATGGAAAATAATGTGAAATGGGGGTCTTATGCCCTTGGGGCTGACGGGTAGGGTTTAATATTTTTAATCATCCCCAAGGGGATAGAGAGTTTATTCCCAAAGCATTCTAAGTGGAACAGAAGAAAAAAAAGGATTCAGGGGGCAGGTGGAGATTCAGGATAATGGGTGGAAAAGATGTGATAAGGGGGGGGGGGTCTGTCCCTCGGGGCTGTCAGGGGTACAGTTTAATTTTTTAATCTCCCCAAAGGGGGAAGAGAGACTTATTTCTGTGTAATTTTTAAAGATAAGAGGTAGGTAATGATATTTCTGACCCCCCAAAACTCTATCACTCTGTAGTTGGGAGGGCAGTACAAAGGTTTTCAGGTGACTGGGTCGATTTAATAATGGGGTGGGGTCTCTGATGGAGTGTTGCAGCGCCTGCTTCTTTGGAGGCCCATCGGGTGTGATTATCAGCCCTGCGCTCGCTCCCCGTACTTGTGTGAAAAAAGGATTAACCTAATTTTTCAAGGGTTTGAAAAAAAAAATAGTCTCTCTTAGAAATTTTTATTATTTAAACTTACTTGTTTTTATTTTTCCTCTCCTCAGAAAGCTAGTTTTAAAGAGCATGAAAACTACGAGCAGGGCGGAAGACATCTTCGGTCGATGCTTGCCCGGGGGAAAAAATCTCTTACGTTTTTTTTTTTTTCCCCGCCAAAGATTGAACTGTCTCTCATCTATTCCTCTTTTTCTGTATCCCTTTTTCAGTACTGCTTTTTTCTTTTGTCTTCCCCCATTTGTCATTGTTTTTCTTTAAAAAATTTAAAAATTTTGTTTTTTGGGCATCTGGAGCCATAGGTACAGAGTGATAGGCATCTAAGAAAAAGCGTTAATCAAAATGGCTAAGACCTTTTTTCTAGTGTGAAAGTGGTCATTGCCCTTTTAAATTTCAAAATTTGACTATATTGGAAGGTAGTTTAGCCCCGTCTCCAGCACACTTCTAAAGTTATTATGATTTAAATAATTTTTGTTCAGATGAGGAAATCCTTTTGCAGCGATGTGTTTGTTATTATTGCTAGCAGGTGCTTACTTTTTGGGTTTAATGCAGCTATTTCTGAAAAAAGGCGGTCCCCACCTCACTTTTAAGTAAGCCAGAGACCCTTTCCTTGAGTCATTGTAGAGAGGATGATTGGGGGGAAATTAGATGTGTCTATCTTTTCCCCTCAAAGGGTTTCCTTCCCGATTTATCAAAAGGTTTTTGATCCCCTCAAAACAGGCGATGCATATCGGTTTGAATAGTTATTTTTTATTTTGTTTGGTTGTTTTTTAAGTATTACCAAAAATGGTAAGTTAAAATTTTGGGAGTTCTAGTTCTGGTGCCTATGTAATTGGGGTTTAAGTGGTTTTAGGGCTGGCGCCCCCGTCGTAAAATATTTGTTTTTAAAAGCTTTTGGCTTTCAAAAATAGGATTTTACTCACCGCTGGGAAAAAAATGCTCTGCTGATGTTATGGCTTCGTTTTTTTGGTTTTTTTATGGATTAAACAATGACTTGCAAAACGTTTGGGTCAACAATTTAAATAATCGCTGCGTTTTTTACTAGTGTTTTATTTAGTTGCCTCAGTTCGTTTCAACAAAGCCCGCCAAATATTTTCCTTGGAGAATTCTTATGCTATGAATTTTCTCTTTTTGTAGACTATCTCAAGAAAACTGCAAAAAAGGGCATGATATTAGGTGTTTCTTTTGGGGGGGAGTGGCCCCCCACAAATTTTAGTATTTTTTACGGGGTAGTTTTTGATTACTGTTCCCAATGCTGTTTGCTGTACTCAGATAGATCATTATGTATCTGTTTGTGTAGAGACATTGTGGAAAGTCACCCGTGTAGCGAGCAAATTCTGGGGTATTCTAGAGTGTCTTAAAAAAGCCATAACCTTTTATAGAGTCTTGAGGTTTCCCTTCTGGAGAAGCCCACCTTTGCGAGAAAAATCTCCATTTGCGGGTGAGAGTTTTTAATGTTTGGTAGAGCAGGTCACATGCAAAAACCCATAAAGGAATTAAAATCCCAGTATGAAAAAAATTTACTTACAAAGTTTTTCTCATCAAAATTGGGATTAAAAAACGGGTTATTGGCCTGAGCAAGCCCTTTAACGCAGTAGTGAAGCTCCCTCTTATATTAGACTGTATGATGTTAAAAAAGTCCGATCAGTAATTAAATTTAATTCCATCCAGGGGTTTTTAAGAAACCCTCATAGGCAAAGCCGGGGAGAGAAAAACATAGTGAAAAAATTAGATTATAGATGTTGTATAATAATCTCCTATGCAAGGTGAAATGTAGCCAGAATTTTCCTACTCAGAGCTGAGTATATAGGAGTATTTCCCCCTAGAGTTTGGGAAAAGCTGTTTTCTCCCAACCATTTTTGAAATGATCGATTTCTTCTTGGCAAATATCTTTTAGCAGAGAACTGTAGAAACTCTTTTGGGGGTAAAGTCTTCTCTTCGACCCTTCTGGGGAGTTGCAATATTCTAAGGAAACACTTTTTTTGCGGTTAAAAGCCCCCCAACTTCGGGGGGTGAGACTTATCATCGCCTCTGTAAATTTTAAAAGGGTGTTTTAAAGCTTGTGCCCCTGAGCCAAACTACCCAAACCCAGCGGCAAGAGGCTAGACTACCCAGGAACGTAGTTTTTCCTATTTCTCCCTTTAGGAATTTATATCCTTTTTCTTTAAAACATTGTTTGGGGGCTTTAACATTTGTTCTTTTTTTTCAAAGCCATTCTATGTGGGTTTTAGAATAATAACAGGCAAATTTTTCCCTAAATTTTTCTCCCTTAAATTGCATTTTTGCGGGGTGCTCCTAAAAAATTAGCCTTAGGCATTGTTGGCATGATGCCTCACCTTTGGTTTGGTTTGAGTAATTTCCTGATGAAGAATTGCATTCTTCTGTATGGCAAATGTATATGCTGCTCCTGGTCATATAAAGTGGATAACGGAGTGTTCATTTTACCAATCCAAAAAGACGAAAGCCTATCATACTTTATCAATACATGTACCCCCTGGACATATTATCTTTATAGTGTTTTTTCTGTCATCACTAATACCCAAAAGTATTGCTGGGGGTCTGGGTTTTATTACCCCCTGGCTTCGATTATCGAGGTAAGCTTTAAATCCAAAAAGGCAGTATGAGGGGCAAGTCCCCTTGGAGTATTTTTAAATTTTACAAAGCCCCAGTGGGGGAAAAAATCAATTTTGTGGTTGTCGCATAAATGAAATGAGTTTTTAAGTTGAAAAATGTCCTATTTTCATTTAACAATTCAAGAAAAATGTTATTGCGTAAATGTTTTCTGGAAAAAATTTTATATTTTTTGGAAGTGTTTGTTTAAAAGCTACATGAGTCTTTCCCAACAATAAAGGGGCCCCTCCCAGTGAATATTTATTACTCCCCCTAGCATAAAGTAGCTGATAGGCCCTTCTGAGAAGTTAAGAAATAAAAAAATTTGTATTTTGTTGTCAGCTCGATTTTTGTGGATGTCACCCCACTGGACAGGGAGGTCACTGCGAGAAATTGAAAAATTTTGAAGGCTATACACTGAAAAATATGTTGTTTTATACCACCCCCACCCAACCCTACGACAAAAAAAGGCCCGCGACATTAAATAAAACGCTTTTTTTTAAACCCTCTGGTTAAATATCGATTTTTCCCTGTAAAGTGTGGGATTTCTATATAGTTCCTAGGTATCCAGCCCCATTTTGCATTTTTCATTGAAAACCTTTTTTAAAATTAGTATGACCCTGACCCCTCGCCCGATGAAATTTCAGTTTTAATCGCGTGCAAAGGTATCCCCCATGACCGTAAGAGCCGAGTATTCATCTCGTGTAACTAGTTGCGCGGGAAAGTTATAAAAGTCAGACTGTCCCCTTCCCCCAGAGCGACTGTCGGGAAAAAATAAGGCCCAGTTCGGCAAAAAAATCAAAGGCATTTTCAAAAGGGGCTGTCCTGATAGAACAGTGAAAAAACTTCAAATATGCGTAAATTTGTTGGGAAAGGACTGAAAAAAATAATATGGGGTGTTTTTATGAGACCGGGAATTAAATATTTTATTCAACAGAGTGATCTTGAAAGCATTTAGATGCTGAAGAATGGGGGTTTCCTCGAAATGGAATTTTCCCCATTTCACTCTTTCCCTATCTGAACAAAAATTTTTTTTTAACTGAAGTGAACCTTGCTTAGAGAGGAGGGGGAACCCAAAAAAGGTAGTAATGACCCTTTGGGAAAGAGGGTGTCCTTTGGCGGGGGTTTCCCATCCAGGGCCCGGAATCGGCTGACTTGTCTTTTTGGGAGTGTTACGGTCAAAGTTCATCGGAGGACACGACTGATCTGTAAATAATTAGCGAAAGTTATTTATTATTATTTTGTTTTAGTGTTACTGACTAATTAAAACCCGAGAAATCTTTTAAAAAAATGTTACTGTTAAATTATAAAACTGGAGAAGCTAAGCAATTTGGGAAAATTTATGCGGTTTCAAAATGTTTTTTCTTGTTAGGGATACTTTATAAACTTTTAAAAAATTTTTGAATGTTATAAAAAAAATTTGATTAAGAAAAGGGCTGACCTTTTCTTCCTGGCCCCCCCCCCGGATCTCTGTTTTGGAGTATTGCCCCCCCAACTGTTGGAAAAAATTTATTATTAGCCAAAGACTTTTTTCTTTTATCGAAAATAGCATTTTTTAAGAAAACAAAATTCAGAGCAATAACTGGTAATCTCACCTGTCACGCATCTTGGATGGCTGTGACTTCCCCCACCACACTGATACCCCGCAAAAAACACAGGGGAATGTGGGGTGGCTGCATCCTGAGGGTATAAATCGCCCGCTAGGTGGCATCTGCGAGCGGGGGTGACGACCCATGCTGAAAATACACAACACCACTTCATTTCCATAAATTATTTAAAATTATGATATATTTTAATTCCATGATAGAGAATTTTTTTCCTGTCTAATTAAGTGGAACTTTTTGAGTGAGCGGGAAAAAGAGCACCTTTCCCCCTAGACAAAAGGTGAGCGTTTTATAGACCTTTTGGATAGGTGCTCATAAGATGTTAATTTTTCCCCAAAAGTAGAGGTACATTTTTTACATCGTCTCTCTTTTTTTCAGGGGAATCTTTTAAAACAAAAACCCCCGCAAGTTATAATTATAAATTTATCTAGAAAAGTTTTTTTTGCAAAAAGAAAGAGGGAAAAATCGGGGAAAAATTTTTTCCCCGAAACGAAAAAAAAGAATTTGACCGGGCGTGGGGGGATAGTAAATTCCATAGTCATGTGTTTTCCCCATTTGTTAAAGCCGAGGCGGGGAAGATTAATTTATGATTCTGTCAATCCCCAAAAAACTAATTTTCTTAAAATAATAATAATAATAATAATATTTTTTTCCCAAAAAAAAAAATAATAAATAGGCTCAGTGAGAAAGTGGCGGACCCTTTTTTTTTGTCTGTGACCCCCATTTACCCCCCACCCCTGCGAGGGGCCCCCCCCCGGGGTAGTGAAACTGGTAAATTCCAGACGACCTTCACTGCGGTCGGGCTTTTTTTTTTTGGTCTTCTGGGGGGAAAGGGTGCTGCCATTTTTTTCTTCTCTCCCGGGGTAAACTCCCCCTCCCCCCTGTTTGAACTAAAAAAAAAAGTTTATATATAAAAAGATTCTTCCCCAAAAAAAGGGTATTTGAAAATGGGAAAATGGACAAAAGGGCTGTACCTTTACGAGGAAAAGTTGAATTTTTTTCAGAGAGCCTGCAAGAATACTTGCGCTGGGTTTTTGCGGAGCAGGCAAGAGCAGTCTGGGGCGTTTATGTCGAAAAATTGCCGGTTCTTGCGGAATAATCATTTTTGTTGGATGTAAACTCACCCTTTTGAAACAAATCACCTCTCTTAGTTTAAAATTTTATTTTAGGAAGGTTCATTTAACCCGGCGGATTCCCAAATCCCCTTGAGAAGGTCAAGCTTCTGTATATATTGATGCCTTTTTAAAGAAACAGTTTTGGGATTTATAGTTATATTTTAGAGGAAGACACGAGCAAATATCGTAAATTTTCTATCTCAAAATTTTATTTCCAAAGGAAAATACGTGCACGATCACGCTAATGTAGCATATATTTTATTAAGACAACGAGATTGTCTCAGTTGGAATGTCCGGGCGACAAATTTTTGGAAAAAATTAGCCCCCCAAATTTGTTGGATATATGTACGTCATGCGGTAAAAACGGCTTCTTCTGGTTGATTTAACCGTCCAGAGGAAATTCAATTACGAAGTTCATTTCCCGGGGAGGGCAAGTGAAAGTATACCCCTGGTAAAAACAAAAATGGCCTTAAATTAATAAAAAAAAAATTCTGAAAAAAATTAAAAGAGACGTCAATAGCCCGGGGGCTTTACTGGGAATGTTTAAAAAAACTTTTAGGCGCTGGGAGAAAAACGCCTCTATTATTATAAAAAACTAGTAGATTATCTTCTTTTCAGAGGGCCTTATTTGCTAATTGCGCCTCAGCGATTTCCCAGCGGGAAAAAAATAGCGCTGCCCTCGATTATACTCACCCCCGGGCTTGGGGAATGACTTTTTTTTCCCCCAATGGGGATTAAATATATTTTGTTTTTCTAAGTTTTTAAGGTTAAAGAAGGGGTGGACTAGTCGAAAAAAATCAAAAAACGTCTTGTCAGCCTTACGAAAAATTTAAAAAAGCCCCACCTTCGTGGGAAATTTTGGATTCACCGGAAGGGGGGACGATTTTAAATCGTCCTTTTGAATTACCTAAAAAAAAAAAATATTAAATTTCGTACCTTTGGACCTAAGGCTGAATAGCGGAACGAGCTATTGCACGCTTAAGCATAGAATCTACCGTATAGACTTTAACAAATTTTTAAAATATATAGAGGTATTACCAGCCTAGTAGAAAAATTTCAATCAACTCCTCACTCCTTTCAAGAAAGGTCAAATCCACAACAAGTGCATTCTCGAGTCTTCCCCGAGACATTCGTCGGCAGTTTGGGCTAATGTATTTAAAAACCCCTCCTCATCAGCCTCGACTGTCCCCGGCTGACTCTGGAGCGCATGTGGGATAATAGCCACCGGGGATATTTCACAAGGTTATTGGCCTCAAAAAAAAGAGAAATTTTTTAAAATCCAATCGGTTATTAATTCGCAAGTAATCCCCCCATATTTTTTATCGACCCGGGGGGAAAAAAAAACTCGGGCAATTTTTCGCTCAGGAATTAATAGAAAACATCTCTACCTGAAATTTTTTCCATTAAAATATTGAGACGGAGAAGAAAAACTGCGGCAGTGAGAATATCTGGTGGCTGGGGGGTTTCCCGAAATGCAGATGCTGGGTGCAGAGAAGGGGTGCAAAAAGTAGACAGGGGGTAAGCCCTAGCAGTGCAACACAGGGTTATTAATTTTTTTAAACAAACTTCCCGCTAAAACTCGCAACGTTTATTAAAGGGAAATTAAAAAAAAAAAAAAATTTTTGCTATCTGGTTTTTTAATAATTTTTTTTTAAGAAAAAAACTAACGTGACCCCATTTTGAGCAAAATTAAAAAAAGTTTAGAGGGCATTTTTCACCTTTCCCCTAAAAGAACCCACTTTTAAAAAAAAAAAAAAATTCTTCTTTCGAAGCGTGGGGGGGCCATTTAATACACTCTTGCCCCTGGTCACTCGCTGAAATAGTTTTATAAAGTAAAAAATAATCGAAATGGGGGTAAAGGGTTTTTTTCCACCCCCGGGGAACCACGAAAAATATTTTTTAAAAAAGGGAAAAAATATCTTTCCCATCCTAAGCGCGAATCTCCCTTTTCCCCCCTTGCAGAAAACCTGCAACCCCCAATATGGGGGTAGGAAGGAATCTTCCAGCCTCTGGGTGAAAATGAAACCAGCCCAAAGCAAGGTGAGAAGGTCAGTCCTGCCCCAGCGTAGAACTGCCTCATAAGGGTAATTGCCGCTTGAGCTACCCCCCTCCAAAGAGCGGGCACCCCCCCGGTTTTGTTGAGGGTGGGAGTCCCCCCTAAAAAAAAAAACAAAAAAAGCCCCTCGCTGTAAGCCCCCCGCGGCGGTGGCGGGCGCGTCGGTGGCGGTGGGGCGGCAGTGGCGGCGGCCCGGCTGCAGGGTGCAGTGGGGGCGCGCCCCCGGTAGTTGCCCCGGGCGAGTTAAAAGTAAAAAAAAAAAAAAATCCAAACAGAAAAAAAATAATACCATATAATAAAAAACCCCCGGGGGGAAAAACTTTTTCTTTAATTAAAAAAAAACAACAGTCTTTCTCTCCGTGAGGGCTCTTCCCCAAATTTAAAAGAAAAAATTGATCTGTATTTCACGAGAGAAAAATTGCCATAAGCGAAATCCAGTGAATCTATTTAGAATAATTTTTATTCGGGGGTAAAAGAGGGATTTTATTCCCCTTTCCATAATTTAAACATTTACAAATCATTAAACTTTGACAAGCAGTCGAGCGTACATCGATAAAAAAATTTTGCCCGTTGTAGGGGGGTTGTGAGCCTTTTTGTTTTGAGCCAAAATTTATAAAAAAACCAAGGCGAGGGGGAAAAAATTTTAGGCGGTTTTTTTTTTAAAAAGACCGCGGAAAAAAAAAACCGCTTTGGTAGCCTATTGAAATTTAAGCTTTCATAAAGTCGAGGAGGCTTTGCCCCCTTTGTAAATCCGGGAAGGATAGAGAAAGAGATCCTTCTCGAATGTATTCATAAAAAAAAAAAAAAAAGGGCGCCCCTCGTTGTTATCCCAGAGAATTAATCTCCCGTTGAATGAAGAAAGGGGAAAAAGGACCCCGTTTGTCGATTTATTACATCAATTAAAGTCAAGCAAAGATTTTTCACAAATGTGTTTTCAAAACTCGTGTGATAAAAGTTTTGGCCCAAAAACCCACGAATCCCTTTAAAGTCAATTGCCCCATGACCAGTTTTTCTAAGCTTTTGATGGGAAATTTAAAAAAAATTTTTTACAATTTTAATTTGAAAGACTGAGGTGAAATCAGCGTTAGATTTGCTACGCTGATTTCCGGGATTGATAGAAAACTTTTGAAGGGGCCAAAGTTGTAAAGACCTTAGGGCGAATGTCGCTAGAGAGGCCCCCCCAAAACCCCCACCAACCCACCCCCAGGAGTGGGGGGTACAGCAGGTGGTTTTAAACCCCGCCGCCGAGTACCCAAAACATTTTCCGTCTCACTCCTCAGCGAGGTCTAAAGGGAAACCCCCGTTGACGAGAAAAGGAATATAAATTTTAGTAATTTTGGGGGGAAAAACGGGCGAGAATTCCTGGGATATGGGTTGTATGTGTATTCCCACAAGTTTCTGTCGCCCCCACGGCCGGTCTTCACTTGGGAAAAATATCCTTTTTCCAAATTTTAGCGAAAAATCGCTAAAACCTGGTGAACCGTGCCATAGCGCAGATCGGGGCACACCCGGGGAAAATTTTCCTAAAAACACCCCCCCATGTCCAACACCCTTGACGAAGGCCAGAGGATTTTTTTTGACCACACCTTGCAGCACTAAAATGCGTTCTCAGCGGGTCTTGTCTTGAAAAGAATGAAATTGCGAACAGCAATTAGAGCGTGTCTCGACGCATTTTTTACGCGGTTTGAGAAGGGCAGCAAAGAATCGAGAATTTTGGTTTAAAATTTTGTCTGGGGTTTCCCCGGGACGGGGGGTGTAGCCAATGGCAAAAACAAAGGGTAATTTTTCCCCCGTAAAATTGGCATGAGCAGAAACGGCCCTGTTTGGGCCCTGAATATCTCCCTCTAAATTAAAAATTTCAAGACAATTTTTCTGAAATGGGGGAAATTTAGAAATGCTTGCTCGTACCGTGTGAGCCCATACTTGGCAGTACCTAAAATCACCTAGATGAGGGGAAATTTAAAGCGGGCCCCCCCGAACTTTAGAAAGGGAAAAAACTACGCTGTTGTGGAGAAGCAAGGCACTGGAGCATCAGCGGTGGCAGCGTGCCCGGGGGCGCAGCGCAACAGAGGGAGCAGCAGCGGGAGCGCCCCTGTCAACGGTGTGATGTGGACCAGCGGTGGGATTGGAAAATAAACGAGAACAGTGGTGCGTGAAAAGGCTGTGATGGAAAACGGGGCACTTCCGCGGGAAAAAAGCAAAAAACAGCAGATGATGTGGGATTTTTATTTTTAAAAGCTGAAATTTAAAAAAAAATAAAATGTAAAGTCTTAAACTAAAATTTTTTTAAACCTTTAAAAAAATATTATAATGGTCTTATTTTGTATTTGCCTCATACTGTCTGTCCCTCAACTGGAAAAAGGGGGGGCGGGGGGAAATATATTTTATTTTAGCAGTTTTGAAAATATTGCATTTTCGAAATAAGTTTGGCTTTCAAAATATAATTTCGCAAACCCTTTTTAAAACCATCCCTTTAAATACGAAAAAAGCCGTTAATGTTTTGTATCCCCAAAAAAATTTAATGTTTAAAAGAGCGATGCGAAAGCGGTATTGAATTATACAAAATTACTTACTGAAAAGGAATAAGACAGAAGCAATTTTTCCACCCCTTTCTACCAAAAAAATGAGTGTTATCGAAATGCCAGCCTATTATTTAAGAAATTAATCGACGCTAACGCAGTTAAAAAAAGCTTTTTGAGATAATTATTCGGCACATTTCCCGAAAGGGAAAATATCATTAGATGTGGAATTGGGGGGGTTTTAGTTTCACGAGATCGCGAACCTTTACGGGAAAAAAAAAATTTCTGCCACTTTTTTTAAAGCTCAATTTTAAAAACCCAGAATGCTCGGGGGCTTGGGCTAGGGCGCTGAAAAATATTTTTTTTTTTGTAGTGGGCGCGCCGGGGGGATCCTTCCCCCGAGATTGCCCCCTTCAAACCTGATCCCCTGCCGGAGTTGTATTTTTTTTTATTTAGTGATTTGTGGAACCGAAAAATACGGTAGAGTTAGTCAAAATTCTGGATGCTTTCGCCTTTTAGGGGAGTTATTTAAAAGGTGCTCCCTATGATGTACAAACCTTTGCGTAATAAATTTTGATAAAATTGCTATAAAATGACAGACAGTTTTTGGGCGTAATCTGTTTTTGAAAACGGTATTCCACTCCCTAGTGTTACATGTAAGACCCTAAATAAATAGAAAACCAACTCTGCGTAAAAATGGTTATTTTTTTCAACCGCCAAAATGCTGTACCCCTTTTAAGGCCCTTGGCAGGAATTTGGGGGTTTATTCTCCCCAAAACCCTCCCAGTGGGAGCTGGTTGGGAGATATACAAACTTTTACGCGCCATACAGATCCGAGGTGGGGGATTTTTTTTTGGGGTTTTGGGTTGTAAAAAACTTTACTTTTCTTTTCAGAGTGGCTGCGCCAAGTGCAGTAGAAATTTGGGAACAAAATGCTCGATGATTATCAGTGGGAAAACAGACATGAAATCTCTTAAATCTCACGGGATGTGCTTTAAAGGAGTTGCAAAAAACAGTTTTACAGGCGGCAGAGAAGCAGGGTGACTAAGAGCGGCTGAAAAATAAATGCAAGTTAAATAAACGCCCACGAAGCCCAAATTGTTATAAAACGGATGATTCTCTTGTATAAAAAGTTGTTAAATTTGCCATGGCGGGGTGGGGTGAAAAAAGCGGACCCAAAAACCCTTAAATGATTTATTCTTCAAGGTCATTAATCAAATTCCCGCGACCGCATAGACTGAGACAGTTTGAGATTCCCTGCTCGCATCAGGTTTTGATATCTACCAGTAAACCCTTCTCTCTCTCAAAAAACTAAAAGATAAAATTTTCTAGAATTTGAATTCCTGGAGTTCCCCGGGGGTTTTCTAGATTTAGGCAAAATGGTTATAGAATTTTGGGACTCTAACGAGGCTGATGGGCAAAGTCCACTAGGGGGAAAAAAGAACATCGCCCCATAAATGGGTTTTTTCCAAACACGTTTTTAAAAGTGTCCGTGTTTCCCGGCGAGCAAATGCGGAAACAATTCTGTTTTTAAATTTCTGGTCATTTATTAAACTCGCGCTAGTAAAAAAAGCCAGTTGCCCATATCGCCCGATGGGGGATCTCTTCCGCTTTAAAGGAGAAGGTTTTAATAAATTGTTTGATACAGCCTATTTCCCCCCCCCCCACGGCAAAAAACCAAGATTGACAAGAATGAAAAAACAGGGCTAATCACAAAAAGGTTACTGCAAAAGCTAGAGGTCAGGACACATAACAGGAAAGGCCTGAAGGATCAGGAATACCTGACGGGAGGCAACAAGAGTCATGGTAGTGACGAGGTGTCCCCAGTGGGCGCCTGTGACAAGCGGGGTTCCACAGGGGTCAGTCCTAGGACCTGTGCTGTTCTTGGTATATGTGAATGACATAATGGAAGGGATAGACTCAGAAGTGTCCTTGTTTGCGGACGATGTGAAGTTAATGAGAAGAATCAAATTGGATGAGGATCAGGCAGGACTACAAAGAGACCTAGACAGGCTACAAGCCTGGTCCAGCAACTGACTCCTTGAGTTTAACCCTGCCAAATGCAAAGTCATTAAGATTGGGGAAGGGCAAAGAAGACCGCAGACACAATATAGTTTAGACGGCCAAAGTCTGCAAACCTCACTCAAGGAAAAAGATCTGGGGGTGAGTATAACACCGAGCATATCTCCCGAGGCACACATCAATCAGATAACTGCTGCAGCATACTGGCGCCTGGCAAACCTACGGATAGCGTTCCGATACCTCAGTAAGGATTCGTTCAAGACTCTGTATACCATTTACGTCAGGCCCATACTGGAGTATGCAGCACCAGTTTGGAATCCACACCTAGTCAAGCACGTCAATAAATTAGAGAAAGTGCAAAGGTTTGCAACAAGACTAGTCCCAGAGCTACGGGGATTGTGCTGCAAAGAAAGGTTGAGGGAAATCGGCCTGACGACACTGGAGGCCTGGAGGGTCAGGGGAGACATGATAATGACATATAAAATACTGTGCAGAATAGACGAGGTGGACAAAGATGGGATGTTCCAGAGATGGGACTCAGGCACAAGAGGTCACAATTGGAAGTTGAAGACTAAGATGAATCAGAGGGATGTTAGGAAGTATTTCTTCAGTCATAGAGTAGTCAAGCCATGGAATAGCCTAGAAAGTGAAGTAGTGGAGGCAGGAACCATACATAGTTTTAAGGCGAGGTATGATAAAGCTCATGGAGCAGGGAGAGAGAGGGACCTAGTAGCAATCAGTGAAGAGGCAGGGCCAAGAGCTATGACTCGACCCCTACAACCACAAATAGGTGAGTACAAATAGGTGAGTACACGAGCTATGACTCGACCCCTGCAACCACAAATAGGTGAGTACGCACACATGTAGTAATGCTTTATTTTACAGCTAGCAAAGTCAGAGTATTTCTCCAGAATGGTCTGTAATATACCACTGTGGATAAAATACTTTGCCATTTCTTGAACATTTCTGAGTGAGTTGTCTCTAAGTTCATTAATTTTATCGCAGTCCAGTACATAATGACACAAGGTGTGACAATAGTCCATCTGGCAAAGTTTACATTTCGTTTGGTCTACATCTGGCGGTGGTGATTTAACCTGCCAAAGATACTTGTAACCCAGCCGGAGACGGGCGGTAGTGACATCCAAGAGTCTGCTTATTTGGTTGATGCACCATAGACATGTGGCTCCTCCTGCATGATTAGATTGATGATAGATTGATTGTCAATCTCCCCGAGTCTTAAGTCAATAAAATTCAGTTGAAGTTCTTTTCCGTATTATTGTTCTCAAACTGCTAACTGACAAGCCAAGATTGTAATCTACTCCCTCTTTGAAAGCATACAGCTTAGTCAATTTATCAGTTCTATCATGCATCCGAAGACCAATGTGAGATAAAATCCACAGCATGTGCACCGGGAACTACATTCACAATTTTTGAAACTCTGACTCTATTTATTACAATCTTACCATACCTGTGGAAATTTTTTAATTTTCCCCCAAAAGTTTTATAGGGCCTAAAAAGTGTTTTTGTGTTTTTTTGGGGTTTCAAAATGTATTTGTTTTTGAATAAAACCCAAACCGGGTTAAACCCGCGCCTGCGCGGATGTGGGGGGGGGACAGGTCAAATCGGGGCCCAGGGGTTGGGGGCTTTTTTGAAGGTAGTGAGGGGGCTGTAAAAAACTTGGGATGGGAAAATTTGGCTTTTAAACGGCGGCCAAAGGAAAAATATAGCCTCATTTCCCTAATGGAAGGGGTCTTTTAACTGCCGGGTTGAAGATTTAGGGGAACATGATTTACGTGCCCCCAGTAAAAAAAGTGGTAAAATGAGGGGGAAATAGAAAGGGACTGAGGGTAAAGGGTGCCCCGGGCCAAGGAATGTTTTCCGGGGGAAATTTCCCCGGTGATTTAAAATCCTCACTCATCGGTCTCAGATTTTTAATAAAGGTGACCTCTAATGTGTATAATAATTATGAGACTTTAAAATCTCTTTAAAGGAAAATGAAAAACAGTGATAAATTTTTAAATTTAAAAGAGAATGCGGAAGTAAAAATAAATCGCCCTGCTCTGAGTGAAACTTTGTTCCCACCCCAAGGTTTGTGAAGTTTTATGGAATCACGAACCCTTTAAAAACCCCGGGGGAAAACCAAAAGGATACTTTTGTCCCGCCTCGTCCCGAAAGGCCCCGTTGACTTGTTTGGGGGGTCACTTGCGGTAACCTTTGGGGCAAAATAGGTGGATTAGGGAAACTAAATTTGGGTATTTGAAAAGGGCCCAGGTCCAACCGCAATGGCTTACGCAATTTAAGATCAAACTAGAAAGCACTCTTAAAACCTTTAGTTAATAAAAATGATCTGGGGAGCGAGGGGGTTTTTTGAGGGGCCTTGATTCAGAAAAAATTGAACCACAAGAGAGTAGAAATGGCTATCCCAAAAAGATATCACAAGGTTACTTCGGGTTGGAAGAAATAAGAGTGGGGCCCGCAGGAGCTAAATTGTCCCAAATTCAGACCCGCCAAAACCCCTTCCTCTAGGAATACCAGGGCTCAGGGCCCCCTGCACCTGTCAATTCCACAAAAAAGGAAAATTTTTCCCCAAAATCAAAATCATAAGTCACCACAAAAAGGGGTTTCGGGAGGGGACATATCAAGTGACAGGGGGCCCGTAATAGTGGTTTTTCCACATCAAAAACAAGAAGGAAAGGGAATTCCAAAAATTAAATGTTTTGCCCAGTTGATAAGAGGTCAGGGCCCAAAAAAAGGAGAGATTGTTTCTTCTTTCAACGGTACTCATTTCCCCTTTAAAAACTGTAATGCCTTTTAATTCATGGGATTTAAAAAGGGGAAAAAAAGGGAAAAGCTTGCTAGATTATCAGGTGTCTAGGAAAACATTAAAAGTAAGGGAAATTTTCCGGGGCTAAACCCTTTCCCCCATTGTTACGGTTAACAAGGGAAGAACCCCCACATAGCTATGTGTAAGGGGGGATCTCGTAATGATGGGGAAAAGTAGTACTGATATGATAACCCGGGCAAACAGTAGTAGCCAAAGTAAAGAATGAAACTAATGTCGGTAATGATGGGTAGTGAAGGGAGCTTTACAAACGTTTGGGTTTTTGGTGAATTTAAAGAAAAAAACGGGGTTTAAATTTCCCAAAAATGTAAAAACATTACTGGATTAAAAGGGAAACCCACAATGACCCTTTTTAAAAATTTTTCCTTTTTGGGGGATGAAGGAAAAATTTACCCTGTTTTTAAATTTTTGGTTTCCCGGGGCCCCATACGACCTTTTTTAAAATTTCACCAAATGGGCCAAGCCGTAATTTGTAGGCTCCAGAGAAAAAAATCTACAATAGGTTGGTAACGCTACTGAAAGGGTTTAAGTAAGGTAAATTTGGCACCTTCTGGTGTAAATAAAGATTCTGTGGGGGCCCAAAAATATTTTGATAGGTAGTGCCATTATGCCATTTGTAAAAGGGGTTTACAAAGAAATGCGGAGTCACCTTTAAGGACCGCGGAGGGCACGTATGTATGGAGGCTTTCCCTCGTATAATAAAGAATGATGGGGAAGCCATAAATAAAAGTTTGGTGTGTCTTACCAAAGAAATATCACCCCAGTTTAAAAAATCGTCATAGGGATGAAGTTGAACCTGTGTTTTAATTTTTGGGGTTGGACAAAAATGGGGGTTTAATGTAAAGAAGAAAGTCCAGTGATTCCTTTTTCCAAGAAAATCCAGAAGGTGTTAAATTTGATTGGACAATACTGGGTGGGAAATTCCGTGGAAGCTGAACCATCCAGACAAAACTAAATTTCCCGGTGGCGATGGACAATTAAAGGCTCAGCTCCAAAAGAAATGAGCAAGACACCGAACTGTTTACTGCTTACGATGATATAATTAATGAGCAGTTAAAAATAAAATCATAGGGAGGGACCTCCGACAAGCCGATTTATGGTCATATTTTCCACATCAAGAGGGAAGAAGGATTCTAAAACCCTCTCTGAGGATTGTGCTTAAATTTTAGTGCCCGGAGTAACAAAAAGTACCTGTTTGAATATGTTTTTTGCAAAGGTTCCGTCGTTGACGGAAAAACGGGGACTTTATTAAACTTTAGGGTTAAGAATTTGC
>NW_026480153.1:0-11102 GCF_026875155.1 Cherax quadricarinatus | reverse complement strand
ACACTAAAAACCCTTTAAAGACACACTACATTTTTACAAGACACACTACATCTTATAAACACACTTCGGTCTTACAAGACACACTGTATTTTACAAGACACACTACAGTCTTACAAACAAACTACATCTTACAAGGGAACATTTAGTCTTCAAGACACATTTAGCTTGCAAGACACACACAGCTTAGACACACTACCTTAAAGCACACTACGCTTTCAAACACCCCCCCCCCCCTACATCTTACAAGACACATACAGTCTTACAAGACACACACATCTTACAAGACACACATAGTCTTACAAGACACACACAGTCTACAAGACAAACTGCAGTTTTGCAAACCACAACGTCTTACAACACACTTTCGTCTTACAAGCACACGTATCTTACAAGCACCCTACACCTTACAGACCCCGGGAGCCCCTTAAAAGGGCACACTACGTCTTGCAATACACATACACCCTTACAAGACACCTAAAATTTTACAAGACACATACAGCTTACAAGACACAGTACAGTTTTACAAGACACAGTCAGCTTACAATACAAAACTACAGTCTTCGAGACACAGTAAGTTTTAAACAAACACACTACAGTCTTACTAGACACACTACATCTTACAAGACACGCTACACTTGAAAAGACACACTATAGATTTAATAGACACACTAAAATTTTACAAGACACACTACAGTCTTACAAACACACTGTAGCCCTTTCAAGACCACTACATCCACAAACACAGTACAGTCTTAAAAGACACACTAAGCCTTACAAACACACTACACCCTTACAATAACACTACAGTCTTAAAAACACACTGTAGAATTACAAGGCACACACTGCTTACAATACACCTACGTCTTAAAAGACCACACAGTCTTACAAACACACTACAGTCTTACAAACACACTACACCCTTAACGAGACACACACAGTCTCAAAAGACACACCAGTCTTACAAACACACTCATTTTACAAGACACACTACAGTCTCACAATCCACTACTGCTTACAAACACACTACAGTCTTACAAGACACGCTACAGTCTTAAAACAACACTACAGTCTCAAAGACAAACTACGCTTACAAACACACACAGCCTTCAAGAAAAACAAAGTCTTAAAAACACACTACAGTCTACAAGCCCCACAAAAGTCTTACTAACACACACATTTTACAAGCACACTACAGTCTTGAAAAAACCCCACTACAGACTTAATAACACTCTACATCTTACAAGACACACAAGTCTTAAAGCACACTACTCTTACAAACACACTACAGTTTTACAACCTCTACGCTTACAAGACAAGTAAGTCTTACAAGACCTACAGTCTTACGAGACCCTATTTTACAAGGCACGCTACAGTCTTGCAAGACACACTACAGTCTTAAAAGACCACTGAGTCTTACAAAACACACTACAGTCTTACAAGAAAACACAAAAGTCTTAAAAGACACACTGAGTTTTTCAAGACACACTACACTTACAAGACACACTACGTCTTACAATACACACACAGTCTTACAAGACACCTATATCTTACAAGACTCACTGCAGTCTTACAAGACCACTACATCATACAAGAACACTAATCTTAGAAGAAACACTACAGTCTTACAAGCACCTACATCTTGCAAGACACCTACAGTCTTGCAAGACACCACAGTCTTACAAGACACACTACAGTCTTACAAGAAAAACACTACAGTCTTCAAGACACACTACACCCTTACAAACACACAATTTTCTTATAAACACACTAAAGTCTTAAAAGACACTTTACGGTCAAAAAAACCACTAAAAGTCTTACAAGACACCTGCCGTTTTACAAGACACACAAGTTTTACGGGACACACTGTAGCTTACAAGACACACTGTATTTTGCAAGACACACTAATTTTGCAAGACACACTACAAATTAATAGACACATACAGTCTTACAAGACACACTACAGTTTTTGCAAGACACACTATAGCCCCTTACAAACACACTATAGTCTCACAAACAAACGCAGTCTTGCAAACACCTACTGCTTAAAAGACACACTCAGTCTTACAAGACATCGTAGTGTTACAAGACAACCTACAGTCTTCAAGACAAACTACAGTCTTACAAGACACACTGTATCTTACAAGACCACTGTATCTTACAAGACACACTACTTTACAAACACACTACAGTCTTACAAGACACAGTACAGACTTACAAGACACAGTGCAGCTTTACAAGACGCACTACAGTCTTAATAGACACACTATTGTGTTACAAGACACACTACAGCCTTACAAGACACACTACAGTCCTAAAAGACCACACTCTATCTTACAAGACGAAACCACAGCCCTTACAAGACACACTACAGTCTTAGAAGACACACAACACCTTACAAGAGACACTACATCTTACAAGACACACTACAGTCTTACAAGAGACACTACAGTCTTACAAGACACACTACAGTCTTACAAGACACACTACAGTCTTACAAGACACACTACAGTCTTACAAGACACACTACAGTCTTATAAGACACACTAGGCCTTAAACAAGACACACTGCAGTCTTAATAGACACACTAGAACTTACAAGACACACTACAGTTTTACAAGACCACTACAGTCTTAAAGACACACTAGAGTCTTACAAGACACACTAGAGCCCTTAAAAACACACTAAATTTCTTACAAGACACACTAACAGTCTTACAAACACACTGTAGTCTTTCAAGACACACTACAGCCCTTACAAGACACACTACAGTTCTTACAAGACACACTACAGTCTTAATAGACACACTAAGCTTAAAAGACACACTCTTTTTTTACAAGACACCACAGTCTTACAAACACACTACAGTCTTAAAACCACAAAAAAAAAACCCCCAAATTTTTTAAAAAAATTTTAAAAAAAAAATTTTAAAAAAACTTTTTAACCCCCAAAAAAAAAAAACCCCCGGGAAAAAAAAAAAAATTTTAAAAAAAAAAACCCCCAAAAAAAAAAAAAAAACCCCCCAAAACCTTCCCCAAAAAAAACCAAAAAAAAAATTTTAAAAAAAAAAAAAACCCAAAAAAAAAACAACTTTTTTCCAAAACTTTTTAAAACAAAACATAAAAAAAAAATTTTTTTAAAACAAAAACCCCAAAAAAAAAAAATTTTTAAAAAAACTTTTCCCCAAAAAAACAAAAAAAAAAAAAAAAAACCCCCCCAAAACCCCTTTTTAAAAACCCCCCCAAAAAAAAAAAAAAGGGGTTTAAAGACCCCCAAATCTTAAAAAAAAACCCCCTTTTAAAAAAAAATTTTAAAAAACCCCAAAATTTAAAAAACCCCCAAAAAATTTTCCCCCCAAAAACCCCAAAAAAAAGCCAAAACCTTAAAAAAGGGGAAAAAAAAAAAAAATTTTTACCCCCCCCCCAAAAAAAAAAAAAACAAAACCCAAAGAAAAAAAAAAAAACCCAAAGGAAAAAAACCCCCAACCCAAAAAAACCCCCCCCAAAAAAAAAACCAAAAACCCCTTTAAAAAAAAAAATTTAAACCCAAAAAAAAAACCCCAACAACCCCAAACCCAAAAATTTTCCCAAAAAAAATTTCAAAAAAAACCCCAAAAAAAAAAAAAAAAAATTTAAAAAAAAAAAAACAAACCCCTTTTTTTTTAAAACAAAACAAACCTTCCCAAAAAAAAAAAACCCCCTTTTAAAAAAAAAATTTTTTAAAAAAAAAATTTCCCAAAAACCAAATTTAAAACAAACAAAAGCCCCCCTTTTAAAAAAAAAACCCCCCAAAAAAAACCCCAAAAAAAAAAAAAAAAAAAACCAAAAAAAATTTTTTAAAAAAAACCCCCCAAAAAAAAAAATTTTAAAAAAAAAAACCCCCCGAAACCAAAAAAAAAAAAAAAACCCCCCCAAAAAAAAACCAAAAATTTAAAAGACAAAAAGGTTTAAAAAAAAATTTTAAAAAAAAAAAAACCAAACAAAATTTTTAAAAAAAATTTTTTTTTTAAAAAAAAAACCCCCCTTTTAAAAACACAATTTTTTCAAAAAAAAAAAAACCCTTTTCCCCAAAAAAAACAAAAAACCTTAAACCTTTTTTTCAAAACTTTTGAAAAAAAAAAAAACCAACCCCAAAAAAAAAAAAAAAGGCCCAAAACCCAAAAAAAAAAAAAAAACCCCCACAAAAATTTTTTTAAAAAAAAAAATTTTAAAAAAAAACCTTAAAACAAAAAAACCCCCAAAAAAAAACCCCCTTTTTTAAAAAAAAACCCAAAAAAACCCCCCTTTTTTAAAAAAAAAGGGGAAAAAAAAAATTTTAACCCCCCCCAAAAAAAAAAAAAGGGGTTTTTTAAAAAAAATTTTAAAAAAACTTTTTTAAAAAAAAAATTTTCCCCCAAAAAAAAACCCCCCCAAAAAAAAAAACCCAAAAAAAACCCCAAAAAACAAAATTTAAAAAAACCCCCCCAAAAAAAAATTTTTTTAAAAACAAAAAAAAAACAAAATTTAAAAACCCTTTTTTCCCCCCTTTTTAAAACCCCGGGCCCCTTAAACCAACCCTTTTTCCCAACAAATTCAAAAAAAAAAAAAAAAAAAAAACCCCCCAAAAAAAAAAACCCCCCCAAAAACAAAACCTTTTCCCCCCAAAAAAAAAAAAACCCCCCCAAAAACCCCAAAATTTTCCCAAAACCTAAGTTTACAAGACCCCCCAAAAAAAGAAAACCCTTAATTTAAAAAACCTTTTAAAAAAACCCCAAAAAAAAATTTTAAACCCACTAAGAAAAAACAAAAATTTAAAAAACCCCCAAAAAAAAAAAAAAATTTTAAAAACAAAAAAATTTTAAAAACCCCCAAAAATAAAAAAAATTTTTAAAAAAATTTTTAAAAACCCCCCTTTTTAAAACCCCCCCCAAAAAAAACCCCCCCCAAAAAAAACAAAAAAAAACCAAAAAAAAAAAAACCCCCAAAATTTTCAAACCCCAATTTTAAAAACCCCCAAAAAAAAAAAAAAAATTTTTTAAAAAAAAAATTTTAAAGGGCCAAAAAAAAAAAAACCCCCCCCCCAAAAAATTTTTGAAAAAAAAAAAAAAAAATTTTAAAAAAAAAAGGGGGGCCCCCCCCCCAAAAAAAAAAAAAAATTTAAAAAAATTTAAAAAAAAAATTTTTTAAAAAAACCCCTTAAAGGAAAAAAAACCCCGGGGTTTTAAAAAAAACCCCTTTAAAAAAAACCCCTTTTTTAAAAGGCCCCCCCAAAAAAACCCCAAAAAAAAAAAAACCCCCCCCTTAAAAAAACCCCAAATTTAAAACCCCCCAAAAAAAAAAAAAAACCCCCTTTTTTTAAAAACCACCCATTTTTAAACAAGAAAAACCCCAATTTAAAACCCCCCTTTTTTTTTAAAAAAAAAAAAAAAAACCCTCATTTTTAAAAAAAAAAAATTTTAAAGACACCCCAAAATTTTGGAAACCCCCCTTTTAAAACACCTCCCCAAAAAAAAACCCCAAATTTAAAAAAAAAAAAAAAAAAATTTTTTTTAAAAAAATCCCTTTCAAGACACCCCAAGTTTTTAAAAAAAACCAAAACCTTTTTAAAAAAAATTTAAAAAAAAAGGTTTTAAAAAAAAAAAAAAAAATTTTTACAAGACAAAAAAAAAAAAAGGGGAATTTAAAAAACCCCCTTTTTTAAAAACCCCCTTTTTAAAAAAAAACCCAAAAAAGACCCCCCAAAAACCCCCAAACCGAAACCCCCCCAAAAAATTTAAAAAAAAAAAAAAAAAAAATTTTTAAAAACTAAATTTTAAAAAAAAAATTTAAAAAAAAAATTTTTTAAAAAAAAATTTTTTTTGGGTTTACCCAAAATTTTAAAAAAAATTTTAAAAAAAATTTTTCCCCAAAACAAAAAAAAAAAAAAACCCCCCCCCAAAAAATTTTAAAATTTTTTAAAAAAAAAAAAAAAACCCCCCAAAAACCCCTTTTTAAAAAAAAAAAACCCCCCCCCCCCCAAAAAAACCCCCAAAATTTAAAGAAAAACCCTTTTAAAAAGGGGTTTTTTAAAAAAATTTTTTAAAAAAAAACCCCCCCCTTAAAAGACCCCACTACAGTCTTAAAAGGGCCACTCAGTTTACAAGAAAAAAAAAAAAAAAAAACCCCTTTTTTAAAAACCCCCTTTTAAAAAAAACCAAAATTTTAAAACCAACTACAGTTTTAAAAGCCCCCGGTTTTTAAAAACCCCCTTTTTAAAAACCCCCCCAAAAAAAAATTTTAAAAACCCCCAAAAAAAAAAAACCCCTAATTCTTACAAGCACACTACAGCCCTTAAAGCCCCTCATTTCAAGACAAAACTACAGTTTTAAAACAAACTACAGTCTTAAAACCCCCAAAAAAAAAAAAAATTTTAAAACCCCCTTTTTAAAAAAAACCCCCCTTTTTAAAAACTTTTTTAAAAAACCACCCAAAAAAAAACCCCCCCTTTTAAAAACCCCTTTTTCAAGCCCCAAATTTTTAAAAAAAATTTTTTAAAAAAAAATTTTTAAAGGTTTTTTAAAACACACTAAGTCTTACAAAAAAACACAAATTTCAAAAAAAAAAAATTTTTTTTTAAAAACCCCTTTTTTTTAAAAAAAAATTTTTAAAAAACCCCCTTTTTTTTTTTTTTTTTAAAAAAAAAAAAAAAAACCCCCCTTTTTAAAAAAAAAGCCCCAAAAAAAAAAAAAACCCCCAAATTTTACAAGCCCCTTTTTTCCAAGACCCCCAATTTAAAAAAAAAAAAAAAAAAAATTTTTTTTTTCCCCCCCCCCCCTTTTAAAAACCCCAACAGTTTAACAAAACACAAATTTTAAAAGGGCCACAAAAAAAAAAAAATTTTTAAAAAAACCCCCCTTTTTAAAAAACCCCCGGTTTTAAAAACCCCAAAATTTTTAAAAAAAGTTAAAAGGGCACCCCAAAAAAAAAAATTACAAAAAAAACCCCCCTTTTAAAAAAAAATTTTAAAAAAAAAAAAAAAAAAATTTTAAAAACCCCCAAAAAAAAAAAATTTTTTAAAAGGGCCCAAAAATTTTACAAGCACACTCAGCCCAAAACCCCCCTTTTTAAAAAACGGAAAAAACCCCCTTTTTTAAAACCCCCAAAATTTTAAAAAAAAAAAAAAAACCAAAAAAAAAAAATTTTAAAAACCCGGGAAAAAAAAAAAAAAAAAAAAAAAACCCCCCCCCCAAACAAAACAAACCCTTAAAAACCCAAAAATTTTAAAAACAAAAAAAAAAAAATTTTAAAAAAAAAAAAAACCCAACGGGGGCCCCCTTTTTTTAAAAAAAAAAAAAAAAACCCCCCAAAAAAACATTTTTTAAAAAAACCCCCTTTTTTAAAACCCCCAAACCCCAAAACCCCCCCCCCCCCCCCCAAAAAAAAAATTTTTTTAAAAAAAAAAAAAAACCCCTTTTTAAAAAAAAAAAATTTTTTAAAAAAAAAATTTAAAAAAAAAACCCCCCCCCCCAAAAAAATTTTAAAAAATTTTTTTTAAAAAAATTTAAAACAAACCCCCAAAAAAACCCTTTAAAAAAAAATTTTTAAAAACAAAATTTTTTTAAAAACAAAACAAAAAAAAAACCCTTTTTAAAAAAAAAAAAATTTTTACAAAAAAAAATTTTAAAAAAAAATTTTAAAAAAAAACCCAAAAAAACAAAAAACAAACAAAAAACAAAAAAAAAAAAAAATTTTTAAAAACAAAAATTTTTAAAAAAAACCCCCCCAAAAAAACCCCAAAAACCCAAAAAAAAAAAAAACCAAAAGCCAACCAAAAAAAAGGGCCCCCCCAAAAAAACCAACCCCCAAAGAAAAACCCCCCCCCAAAAACCTTAAAAAAAACCCCCCCCCCAAAAAACCCCCCCCAAAAGCCAACAAAACCCAAACCCCAACAAAATTTTTTAAAAAAAATTTTAAAATTACAAAAATTTTTAAAAAAAAAAACCCCCCCCAAAACCCCCCCAAAAACCCCTTTTTTAAAAAACCCCCCCAAAAAAACCCCCCCTTTAAAAAACAAAAAAAAAACAACCCCCCAAAAACCCAAATTTAAAAACCCCAAAAATTTTAAAAAAAACCCCAAAAAAAACCCCCTTTTTAAAAAAAAATTTAAAAAAACTTTTTAAAAACCCCCAAAAAAAAAAACAAAAAAAAAAGCCAAAAAAAAAAAAATTGGAAAAAAAAAAAAAACCAACAAAAAAAAAAAAGGCCAACAAAAACCCAAAAACCAAAAAAAAAAAAAAAAAAAACCCCCAAAATTTTTTTAAAAAAACCCCCTTTTTTTAAAAACAAAAAAAAAAAACCCCCCCAAAAAAAAAAAAAACCCCCCTTTTTCCCCCCGGTTTTAAAAAAACTTTTTCCCAAAAATTTCCCAACCCTTTTTTCCAAAAACCCCCAAAAAAAAAAAAATTTTTTAAAAAGATTTTCCCTTAAAAACATTTTAAAAAAAACACTACAGTTTTAAAACCCCCCAAAAAAAAAAAAAAATTTTAAAAACACCCCCAAAAAAAATTTTTGGACACACTACAGTTTGTCCCTTTAAAGACACACTACAGTCTTAATAGACACACTAGAGACTTACAAGACACACTACAGTTTTACAAGACACACTACTGTCTTCCAAGACACACTACAGTCTTACAAGACACACTACAGTCTTACAAGACACACTACAGTCTTACAAGACACACTACAGTCTTACAAGACACACTACAGTCTTATAAGACACACTAGAGCCTTACAAGACACACTACAGTCTTAATAGACACACTAGAGACTTACAAGACACACTACAGTTTTACAAGACACACTACAGTCTTACAAGACACACTACAGTCTTACAACACACACTACAGTCTTACAACACACACTTCAGTCTTACAAGACACACTGTAGTCTAACAAGACACACTACAGTCTTACAAGACACATTGTAGACTTACAAAGCACACTAATGTCTTACAATACACACTACAGTCTTACAAGACACACTACAGTCTTACAAGACACACTACAGTCTTACAAGACACACTTCAGCCTTACAAGACACACTACAGTCTCACAAGACACACTACAGTCATACAAGACACACTACAATCTTACAAGACACACTACAGTTTCACAAGTCACACTACAGTCTTACAAGACACACTACAGTCTTACAAGACACACTACAGACTAATAGACACACTATAGTCTTACAAGACACACTACAGTCTTACAAGATACACTATAGTCTTGCAAGACACACTATAGTCTTACAAGACACACTACAGTCTTACAAGACACAGTACAGTCTTACAAGACACACCACAGTCTTACGAGACACACTACAGTCTTACAAGACACACTACAATCTTACAAGACACACTACAGTCTTACAAGACACACTAGAGTCTTACAAAACACACTAAAGTCTTACAAGACACACTACAGTCTTACAAGACACACTCTAGTCTTTCAAGACACACTACAGTCTTACAAGACACACTACAGTCTTACAAGACACACTAAGTTCTTACAAGACACACTACAGTCTTACAAGGCTCACTGCAGTCTTACAAGACACACTACAGTCTTACAAGACACACTGTAGACTTACAAGGCACACTATTGTCTTACAATACACACTACAGTCTTACAAGACACACTACTGTCTTACAAGACAGACTGCAGTCTTACAAGACACACTACAGCCTTACAAGACACACTACAGTCTTACAAGACACACTACAGTCTTACAAGACACACTACAGTCTTACAAGACACACTACAGTCTCACAAGACACACTATATTCTTACATGACACACTACAGTCTTACAAGACACACTATAGTCTTACAAGACACACTTCAGTCTTACAAGACACACTACAGTCTTACTAGACACACTACAGTCTTACAAGACACACTACAGTCTTGTAAGACACAGTAGAGACTTAATAGACACACTACAGTCTCACAAGACACACTACAGTCTTACAAGACACACTGCAGTCTTGCAAGGCACAATACAGTCTTACAAGACACACTACAGTCTTACAAGACACAGTACAGTCTTACAAGACTCTACAGTCTTACGAGACACACTACCGTCTTACAAGACACACTACAGTCTTACAAGACACACTATAGTCTTACAAGACACACTCTAGTCTTTCAAGACACAGTACAGTCTTACAAGACACACTACAGTCTTACAAGACACACTAAGTTCTTACAAGACACACTACAGTCTTACAAGGCTCACTGCAGTCTTACAAGACACACTACAGTCTTACAAGACACACTGTAGACTTACAAGGCACACTATTGTCTTACAATACACACTACAGTCTTACAAGACACACTACAATCTTACAAGACACACTACAGTCTTACAAGACACAGTACAGTCTTACAAGACACAGTACAGTCTTACAAGACACACTACAGTCTTACGAGACACACTAGAGTCTTACAAGACACACTACAGTCTTACTAGACACACTGCAGTCTTACAAGACACGCTACAGTCTTGAAAAGACACACTATAGACTTAATAGACACACTACAGTCTTACAAGACACACTACAGTCTTACAAGACACACTGTAGTCTTTCAAGACACACTACAGTCTTACAAGACACAGTACAGTCTTACAAGACACACTATAGCCCTACAAGGCTCACTGCAGTCTTACAATACACACTACAGTCTTACAAGACACACTACAGTCTTACAAGACACACTACAGTCTTACAAGACACACTACAGCCTTACGAGACACACTGCAGTCTCACAAGACACACTACAGTCTTACAAGACACACTTCAGTGTTACAAGACACACTACAGTCTCACAAGTCACACTACTGTCTTACAAGACACACTACAGTCTTACAAGACACGCTACAGTCTTACAAGACACACTACAGTCTCAAAAGACAAACTACTGTCTTACAAGACACACTACAGCCTTACAAGACAAACTATAGTCTTACAAGACACACTACAGTCTTACAAGACACACTACAGTCTTACTAGACACACTACAGTCTTACAAGACACACTACAGTCTTGCAAGACACACTACAGACTTAATAGACATCTACGTCT
>NW_026480147.1:0-46738 GCF_026875155.1 Cherax quadricarinatus | reverse complement strand
TCCCTTTCTTTAAAAACTTCCCAATATGCTAAACTTTTTCCCCCCTTACTACTCTCTTTACATCATTCCACCAATCGCTCCTCTTCCCTCCCGCACCCACTTTCCTGTAACCACAAACTTCTGCTGAACACTAACACTACATTTTAAACCTACCCCATACCTCTTCGACCCCATTGCCTTATGCTCTCATTAGCCCATCTATCCTCCAATAGCGGTTTATATCTTACCCTAACTGCCTCCTCTTTTAGTTATAAACCTTCACCTCTCTCTTCCCCTGATGCTTCTATTCTCCTTGTATCCCATCTACCTTTTACTCTCAGTGTAGCTACAACTAGAAAGTGATCTGATGTATCTGTGGCCCCTCTATAAACATGCACATCCTGAAGTCTACTCAACAGTCTTTTATCTACCAATACATAATCCAACAAACTACTGTCATTTCGCCCTACATCATATCTTGTATACTTATTTATCCTCTTTTTCTTAAAATATGTATTACCTATAACTAAACCCCTTTCTATACAAAGTTCAATCAAAGGGCTCCCATTTTCATTTACACCTGGCACCCCAAACTTACCAACCACACCCTCTCTAAAAGTTTCTCCTACTTTAGCATTCAGGTCCCCTACCACAATTACTCTCTCACTTGGTTGAAAGTCTCCTATACATTCACTTTTCGCATCCAACCTTTACTTTAATCCACATAATTCTTGAATTTACACATTCATATTCTCTTTTCTCCTTCCATAACTGATCCTTCAACATTACTGCTACCCCTTCCTTTGCTCTAACTCTCTCAGATACTCCAGATTTAATTCCATTTATTTCCCCCCACTGAAACTCCCCTACCCCCTTCAGCTTTGTTTCGCTTAGGGCCAGGACATCCAACTTCTTTTCATTCATAACATCAGCAATCATCTGTTTCTTGTCATCCGCACTACATCCACGCACATTCAAGTATCCCATGAATTCAAGGAGTGCATAAACATTGAAGGACTGAAACCTGAACAAGTGTTCAATTGTGATGATTATTATAATCAAAAAGAAGCACTAAGCCACAAGGGCTATACAGCGCTGCAGGGCAGGAAGGAAGCAAGGGCATCAGGTGGCAAAAGGGAGATGGATGGGTAATAAGTTACTGATAACAGCAGGGCAGTGGATGGTGAAAGGGTAAAGGGCAGCAAGAGACTGAGCTAGAAAGGGCTGAGGGGAGTGCGAAAAGTATCATCATCAGAGTTTGTGGAGTAAATCAGTCGTTGTCAAGAAGTCAATGAGAGAGTCAGGATTAAAGGAGGGTCCATCAGCAAGAAGGGAAGGTAAAGAGAGAGTAGTAGAACGAAGACGACATTGGAGGTAAATTCTGTATGCACGTTGATAGAGAGGGCAGTCTAACAGAATGTGGCTAATCGATACTGGAACTTGACACTGCTCACAGAGAGGAACAGGGTGCCTCTCCATGAGATACCCATGAGTAAGACGAGTGTGGCCAATGCGAAGGCGGGAGAGAGTGGTTTCCCAACCTCGGCACTGATGACAAGACGACGGCCAGTAACCTATGCTCGGTTTAATAGAATGAAGTTTGTTACCAAGCAGAGTTGACCAACATTGTTGCCAACGGGTGTGAAGGTGGAGTAGATATTGTAGCAAAATAGTCCAGAAATGGAACACCTCTATAGGAAATTGGTAGGTCATGTACTGCTGACCGCGCAGCAGTGTCTGCCTGTTCATTGCCCTGTACGTCGACATGACCAGGGACCCAACAAAAAACAATATCTTTATGCTTGGTAGAGATACGGCGTAGCCAAAGTTGGATACGGAGAACTAGGGGGTGAGATGTATCAAATTTTCGTATAGCCTGTAAAGCACTAAGGGAGTCTGAGACTACACAAATGATGACATAGGCATAGATGCGATACGAATAAGTGCTGCAAGAATGGCATACAATTCAGCAGTAAAAATGCTAGCCAAAGATAGTAAATGCCCCTGCACGACGCTGTCCGGAAACACTGCTGCAAATCCGACGCTGTCTGAAGACTTAGAGCCATCTGTGTACACAGCGATGGCATGAGAATGAGAGTGGAAGTGATCAAGAAAAAGAGAGCGGGAAGCCACCGTAGGAAGTTGGGCTTTTTAGCAAGGGAGTGAGAAAGAACAGATCTGAACAGCTGGAACTTCCCAGGGGGGTAGGGAAAAGTGAGATGCTACATGAACATATAAAGGTGGTAACTGAAGGGAAGACAAGAGCGAATGTAAGTGAAGAGAAAAGGGACGGAGCAAACAGGGGCGGCGAACAAATAAAGAATGTCTACTAATATCGGTGACCATTCTATAAATGGAAGGATTGTGGAGATCGTGAGAGTGTACATAGTAGCGAAGGCAATGGGCATCACGGCGATCAGACAAGGATGGAACATTCGCTTCTGCATAGAGGCTCTCAACAGGGGAAGAGCGAAAAGCACCAAGGCATAAACGTAATCCTTGGTGATGGATGGGGTTAAGGCTAGAAAGAGTAGCAGGAGAGGCCGCTGAATAAATCTGGTCACCACAATCGAGTTTCAATAAAATGAGGGCTGAATGTAGGCGAAGCAGAGTTCGACGATCAGTTCCCCAGGAAAGATGAGCAAGGGTTTTAAGAAGGTTTAGCCGGCTGTGACAAGTTGCCTTCAGAGAGGTAATGTGAGGTTTCCAGGATAACCTATGGTCAAAGAGAAGGCCTAGAAACCTGACTGTATCACGTTCGGGGATACGGGAGCCATAGAGATACAAAGGATGATCGGAGATGACAGCGTCTAGTGAAAGTAATTTGGTGAGTTTTGGTACTGGAAAATTTAAACCCATGCGTGGTGGCCCAGTGGAAACACGGTCGACCGATGCTGGAGAGAACTGCAATGAGATGACAGTCAGCGCCTGCACAAGCAATAGCGAAGTCATCAACATAGAGTGATGATCAAATATTGGGTGGAAGAACAGAGGCCAAATCATTTATAGCTAGGAGAAAAAGTGTTGTGCTCAGAACACATCCCTGAGGGACACCTTCAGCTTGGACGAAGTCCGGGGAAAGCACATTATTGACTCGAACACGGAAGTGTCTGTCAGTTAAAAAGTTCTTAAGGAAGGATGGTAGATTGCCTCGGAGGCCTAAGGAGTGGGCTTGGGCCAAAAATATTATACCTCCAGGTTGTGTCATATGCCTTCTCAGGTCAAAAAAAATATGGCAATAAACCGAGTGATTATTCGCAAAGGCATTATGAACATACGTATCTAAGCGTAGTAAGGGGTCTATGGTAGAACGGCCCTTACGAAAGCCATATTGACTAGCGGAGAGACTGTTGTGTCTCTAAATACCACATTAAACATCGATTTACCAGACGTTCCATCACTTCGCAAACTGCACCAGTAAGAGCGTGGGACGATAGTGGGAGGCATCATGTCCTGTAGTTATAGGCTTGCGGAAAGGGAGAACAATGGCAGATTTCCACAACTGTGGAAGAACTCCTTGTGCCCAAATAAGATTGAAGAGGTGTAAGAGGACTACAAGGGTTGACTGATGTAAATGTTGTAACATACGAGATATGAATGTCGTCAGGTCAGCTGCCGATGATCGGCAAGCTGAGAGTGTTGCCTCCAGTTCCTGAAGTGTAAAAGGCACATTATATTGTTCTTCTCTGAGAGAAGAAAAGCCCAAGGCTACTAACTCTCTGGCAGACTTTGAGGAAAGAAATGAGGGGCATAGATGGAGCCTCCGGGAAATACGGACCAGATGAGTGCCAATTTCAATGGCAACGTCAAGAGGGTTTGCTACAGCAATACCGGTGACCGTTAGAACAGGAGCCAGGTCAGGAGAGTATTTACCACTCAATTTCCTCACTTTTTTCCAGACTGCACTCATAGAGGAAGCAGAGGTGATTGTGGAAACAGTCTCGCCAGCAAGTGCGTTTAGCATCACGAATGACAAGGCAAGCAATCGCACGCTTCTGCTTAAAATCAAGAAGTCTCTCATTGGTTCTATTGTATCAGTACCTGCCCCATGCAGCGCGTTTCAAATGTACTGCACGAGCACAAGCAGGAGGACCACCAAGGCACGCGCTTCTGAGAATGCCCTGCCTGAGGTTTGGGTATAGAATGAGAAGCTGCAGTATAAACTGACGTCGAGAAGAGGTGTAAGAGCTCATCAATGGAGGTATGAAGAAGGAACCTCACTTAAAAAGCAGTGAGTTGCGAGTAAAGGTCCCAATTTGCCCGATCAAATTGCCAGCGAGGGCTACGGAAAGGTGGTGAATATGGAGAAGTAAGAATGATTGGAAAATGATCGCTGTCATGTAAGTCTGGTAGAACAGACCAGGTGAAGTCTAGTGCAGTGGAGGAAGAGCAGACTGATAGATTGATGCAAGATAGAGTATGAGTACGAGGATCAAAATGGGTGGGAGTACCCGTATTTAAAACATGGAGGGGGTGAGAGGCGAGAAAAGCCTCCAACTGGATGCCACGTGAGTCACAATGAGACCCCCCCAGAGGAAATGGTGGGCGTTAAAATCACCAAGTAACAGAAGTGGTGGTGGTAAGGATGAAACTAGAAAGGCAAAATCTGGGATAGAAAATGCTCAAGAAGGAGAGAGATATAAAGAACACATTGTAAACCACTTATTCAAGTGGATACGGGCTACAGTGTAATGCAGCGAGGTGTGGACAAATAGTTGACAGTACGGAATATCATTGCGTAGAAGAAGGGCACTTTCATTAAAGGTCCCATCTGAGAAAGGATCCGAAGAATACATATAATTATAGCCTGAGATAGGTTAGAAAACAGCTGAGTGTAATTTTGGTTCTTGTAAGCAAGCACCAACAGGGGAAAACCTGGAAAGCAACATCTGAAGCTCACCCCGATTACCCGAGGCCGCGGATATTCCACTGTAAATAGGCCATGATTGGCAATGAAGAAAATACCAGGAATCCGTAGGGAAGGGCACCTACGGACTAGAGGGGTTAGAAAAGTCAACGTGTGGTGGCATTGGAAGACGTTCAAGCAGCGAAGGAATGGAGTGTTGCAAAGAATGGAGTTGTGAAGATGGAGGAGAGGGAAGAGAAGGAACAGGAGGTGAATCAGTGTCCATTGAAGGTTTAGTCTCTGCAATATATTCTGAAATGGCTTCAAGTGTTTCTGAATTCAAAGATGTATGGGAGACCATATTGGAGGTAGAAGGAGGAGGGTGAGTAAAGATTGGGACAGTAATGGACTGTACCAAAGTAGAGGGGGACAAAAGAGTGTAGGGGACTGGAGATGAAGTGTGGGGGGGGGGGACAGAAGAGGCAGAAACCTGGGAGGTGACAGAAGAGGGAGAAACTTGGGAGGGGACGCAGGTGGAAGGCATATTACGAGGAGGAGGGTGAACCCTCCACACTTGTAATAGAGCCAGAGAGAGGGAAAGAACTAGGCACAGAGACTGGAAAGGTAAAGTGTGGAGGTGGAAGAAGGGAAGGAAGGGCAAAGAAGATTTGAGCAATGTGGATTTTTTGGACTTCTGAGAAGTATAGGGGCGATTGGTATAAGGTGTCGTATGAGGTCTTGTCGATACTGGGGCTTGTGAGGAAGGACGTAAAGATGCGAGAACAGAGAGAGTTGTAGTCGGGACATCAGAATCCAAGGACAGCAAAAGGATTAGATGCCGGAGTGGCTATGGGAGGGGTAACAACAGAGGAGGCTGCAGAAGATGGGATCCCAGAAGTGGGGGGATGTTTTGAAACACGAGAATAAGAAACATGGGGTAGTTTCCTTGGAGGCAGAGATGAGTAAACTGCCATAGCATAAGGGAGACCTTCTGCCGCATTGCCAATACTATGGTCAGAAAGATAGGCAGAAGAAGTCGGTCTTAAAGTAAAGAATTTAGTCCATTGTGTGGTCCGAAACTGAGCGTGGAGAGAGAGTGCATGATGTGCCGGTCTTTTCGAGTAGAATGGGAAGGTAACGAAGGAACATCATCAGGAGATTGATGTTGGTGTTTAGGAGTAGGATCAGAGTTGGTCCGTCGTGAAACGGGCTGGCGATTCGAAAATTGCCGTACCGTAGAGGGAGAGGCCGGAAGCATAAGAGAGCGGAGGTCAGACAAATCGAAGGAGTCAGTCAAAGCCCTGGTACCTGAAGCGGGTGGAGGAAACAGCACCAGCAAGAGGTACAGGGGCATCAGGAGTGTCCGAAGAGTGGTCTAAAAACAAGGCAGGATCAGAATGGGGTGCGGTATCAAGAAGGGGCCCGGGGGTAGTGGGTTCATGGATTGGGTTCTCCATGGTTAGGTTAGTCCTTTGCTTTTTGTTTTAAGAAAAAAAGAAAAGAAGAAAAGAAAATAAAAATAAAAAAAGAATAAAAAAGGGGGGAGCGGGGAGGAATAGTTCCCAGGAGGAATGAAAGAGCGGAAATCTCCCTCCGCTCCCAAGAGGACCTCAGCACCGCTAGTAGCGCAGATGCAGCATGGAACCCGTGCCATACCCTACCCTTCATGCCAGTAAACCAGCAATCCGGGATAGCAACCTCACATCTGCTGAGCTACCTCGGTGGACAAAAGGAAAGGGCGGCCGGATATCCGCCACAAAGCATACCTCCTTCGGCCACCACCCACCATCCCGGAATCCGAAAGGTGGCTTCCAGAGATACACCCGTCGCCCGAAAGACACCCAAAGCTACACTCCGGGATACCAGAGAGGGATTGGGGACATCCCCAGGCGATCCAGATTCCACGGCAACTACGCACCGCCAAGAACCTCAACGGAAATGGGATGGGACCCCGGTATCCTTTCCCCTACCTAGGAACTAACGTGCCTGTGGAAGAAATCCCAAAGGCCAAAAAGAAGGAAGGGCAAAAGGGAGGGGTGGGGAGAGGAGGAGGAAAGGAAAAAGGGGAGGATGGGGAGGATGGAGATAGGGAAGGGGGGGGATTGGGGGGTAATTAGGTTCGGTCTGAGGAAGGGACACCGACAGGTCTAATTCCTCAGACCAAGAGCCTCTTCACCACAACAAGGAGCCCCCCTTGAAGAGATCAATTGTGATGAAACAGGCCTCTTTTGGAAGAAAATGCCAAAGAGGACCTACATTACTCAGGAAGAAAAGACACTGCCAGGACACAAGCCTATGAAAGACAGGCTGATGCTCATGTTTGTGCTAATGCTAGTGGGGATTTCAAAGTGAAGCCGTTACTAGTGTACCATTCTGAAAATCCCAGTGTGTTCAAGAAAAACAATGTTATGAAGAGTAAATTGTGTGTTTTGGAGATCTAATAGTAAGGCATGGGTCACGAGGGAAATTTTTCGTCGAGTGGTTCAATGAAGTGTTTGGCCCTAGTGTGAAGAATTAACTCCTGGAAAAGAAATTGGATCTCAAGTGCCTCCTAGTAATGGACAATGCATCTGCTCATCCTCCAAACTTGGATGACCTAATTCTGAAGGAGTTTGGGTTCATCACAGTAAAGTTCTTGCCCCCGAATACCACTCCTCTCCTCCAGCCCATGGACCAGCAGGTTCATTGCAAACTTAAAAAAACTCTACACCAAAGCAATGTTTGAAAGGTGCTTTAATGTGACCACAGACACTCACCTGACCCTACGAGATTTTTGGAAAGAACACTTCAGTATTCTTCATTGCGTAAGCCTTATAGGTAAGGCTTGGGAGGGAGTGATTTACCAGGACTTTGAACTCTGCTTGGAGAAAATTGTGGCCAGATTGTGTCCACAAGAGGAATTTTGAAGGGTTTGGGGCTGACCCTGATGAGCCTATGTCAGTTGTTAAATCCACTGTGGCACTGGGGAGTTCCATAGGGTTGGATGTGAGTTTGGAGGATGTGGAAGAGTTGGTGGAGGATCACAACAAAGAGCTAACCACTGAGGAGCTGCAAGAGCTTCAGCAGGAACAGCAACAGATGGCAGCTCAGAATCTTGCTGCAGAGGAGGAGGAAGAGAGATGGAGGAAGGTGCCTTCTTCAGAAATTAAGGAGATTTTTGAAATGTGGGGTAGGATAGAAAGATTTATGGAGAAACATCACCCAGAGAAGGGTGTTGCAAGCCATATCGGCAACTTGTACAGTGACAGAGTCTTGGCCCATTTTAGGGAAGTTTTAAAGAGATGCCAGAAACAGAGCTCTCTAGACAATTTTTTTGTGAGATAGGACTCCAGTGACTCTCAAGGTGGTCCTAGTGGCATTAAGAAACAGAGAAGAGAGGTAACCCAGAAAAGCAATTGGTACCCGAGGTGTTGATGAAAGGGGATTCCCCTTCCAAACAGTAATTCATCCAATCTGTCTCCTTCTCCAGTCTTCCATACACAAAGAAGAATCGCCAATAAAGGTAAGTGTTATTCTGTTAATGTTTAATTCATCATGTGCCACTGTATTGTTTATGTACTACATCTATATTTCATGTAAAAAAAATTTTTCTTTTAATACTTCTGGGTGTCAGGAACAGATTAATTGAATTTACATTATTTCTAATGGGGAAAATTGATTCGTAAATCGTCCATTTCGATAATAGTCCACTTCCAGGAACGGATTATGGACGATTATTGAGGGACCACAGTATACTCAAATTTTAGCAGCTTCAAATCAAGCAGAAGAAAGTTGGTAGGCCCACATGTGAGAGAATGGGTCTGTGTGGTCAGTGTGCACCATATAAAAAAAATCCTGCAGCACGCAGTGCATAATGAGAAAAAAAAAAACTCTGACTGACTTTTTTTTTTTTTTTAATTAAAATGCCGACTTTGTGGTCTATTTTCATATAGTATTTATGGTTGTATTCTCGTTTTCTTGGTCTCATTTGATAGAATGGAAAACATATTATAGAAATAGTGGTGATTTTGATTGGTTTTACTATGAAAAGAACCTTGAAATGGAGCTCAAAGTAGGGGAAATGCTTGATTTTTGCTGATGTTCAAAAGTAAACAAATGATGTCATTGTCCAATAAATGTCCAAGTAGCCATTCTAATATGCAGTCATGAATGAGTTAACATTATTTATACAATTATTACAATATTGCAGTAGTGTGCATAACAGTAATAAATCTTGAAATTTTTTGTTTGAATAAAAAATTAAAAATAGAAAGCAAGAGTAATATCAGAGGGGCGTGGAGACATGACTGATGAACAAAGAAAATCTTATTTTAGAGTAAGGAATGTTTGCATTGTTCATTCTGGACTATTTTGAAATTGTCAAATTTTTTTAACTTTTGTGAAATTGGCCATATTGCCAATTTTTGACCACTTTATTGGGTAGCTGAAATCAGTAAATGGGCAGTTTCTTGTACTCAATCGATAGAAAAAATGGAGTTCTAAAGAAATAGGTATGAGTTTGGTCGACTGGAACAAAGGAGTTAGCCAAAATAGGGCTCAAAGTGGGTGGAATCGCCAATTCGTAAATATTGGCGAGGTCGCTAACTTCGCGAGAGCGTAATTCCACCAGTTTTCCATCAGATTTCGTTCTTTTGGTGTCATTACCATCAGGAAAAGATTCTCTATCATTTCATAAGAAATTTTTTTTTTTTTTTAATTTTTGCGACACCAGGAGACACAAATAAATAACAAAAAGGCACAATACCGTGACTGGAACGATACACAAATAACCCGCACATAAAAGACAGAAGCTTACGACGACGTTTCGGTCCGACTTGGACCATTGACTTTGTCAATGGTCCAAGTCGGACCGAAACGTCGTCGTAAGCTTCTGTCTTTTATGTGCGGGTTATTTGTGTACCAGGAGACACCTCAGGATTTGGGGTTGCGAAAGTCAAGGGGCTAATGCAAACTTCAAAATATTCCAATTTCAAAATAGGGTCTAGAATAAACAATGCAGGCATTCCTGGCACTAAACTAACATTTCCTCTGTTCATTAGTTACATTTTCAGGCTTCACAAATGAATTCCATTTTGATTTTTTATTCGCAATGAATTTTTATTCAAACCAAAAAATTAAAGATTTACTGTTATGCAATATTGTGATAATTGTATAAATAATATCACCACATTTGTGAATATATATTAGACCCACCAGCAGGCAAGTATTAGACGTGTGAGGTCATTTGTTTACTCTTGAACATCGGCAAAAATTTAACATTTCCACTACTTTGAGCTCCGTTTCAAGCCATTTACAGTACTAAAACCAATCAAAATCATCTCTATTTCTGTAATATATCTTCCATTCTATCAAATGAGACCAAAAAATCGCAAATACAACTATAAAAAACGTACGAAAAAACACTACAAAGTTGTTGTTTTAATAGAAAATTCTCTCTCATTATCCACTGTGTGCTGCAGGATTTGTTTTATGTGGTGCACACATACCATATAGATGTGTTCTCTCATATCTAGGCCCAAATTTACTGCTCACAGCTTATAAGAGTGAGCTGAGCTCATGGCGTAGATCTACAGTTTGGACCCTTAACGTAAAGCTGTAGATCTACGGCACGGACCCTGAAAGGGCTAACACTCAGTGTGTACTATATTAAAAAAATCTGGGACCACTTAGTACCTTGTGGGAGTGCCAGTTACACTGCTGGGACCTATAAATACTTTGTATATATTCCTAGACAATAGTAAATGTTGGACCAAGGCAGGTGTAAATGTCCACCTGTTAATGTGTTTGTGACAATTTGAGTACAATATAAGTACCTAATATTAGTGTCAGAGCAAAGATTGGTAATGAAATGACAAGAACTACTATAAATTGTCATTATCAGATCATAAAAATTGTATAAAATATAAAAATGAGAAAAAAGGGTTTATAGGCAACACTTCTGCAAGTGGCAGGACTTGATGTTGCCATCAGGTGAGCATTAAGTGCCAACTTCCCAGCCTCATATCTCAGTAAGTACTGACCCAATTTTTTTTTTATTTTAATCCTACAACACTTAGAAATTTTTTTCTCTATTTCTATAAAAAAAAGGCAATTTTTTTTTATTTTTCAAAACATTTGGGGCACTGGGAGAGAGAACATCTATATACATGTTTGGACCATTTAGGGGTTAAAGTGAAAAATGGAATGTACATCAACGAGTGCTGATGAGAAATTGTCAAAACCTTTTGTTCAGGTTGAGCAAATTTAAACAGGAACACACTGACAAAATCCATCAATGCTTCACTCGAGATGGGAAAATACTAGTTAGAAAAACAGTAGTAGGCTGCTTATGCACTATCACAAATGAACATGATCTCTCCAAATTCCTTAGAGAAGCCTATATTTCTGTGACAGATTAATGCTTGTATATGGGTGTGAAGCATGGCTGATGAATGGGATTCAGGGAAACCAGCAGGCCAGACTTGAGTCCTGGAGATGGGAAGTACAGTGTCTGCACTCTGAAGGAGGGGTGTTAACACCTTAACTGTCACAATCCCAAATCCTGAGGTGTCTCCTGGTGTCACAAAAAAAAAAAAAAAAAAAAATTATGAAATGATAGAAAATCTTTTCCTGGTTGCAGTGACACCAAAAGAATGAAATTTGATGGAAAACTGACAGAATTACGCTCTCAAAGTTAGCGATCTCGGCGATATTTATGAATCGGCGATTCCACCCACTTTGAGCTCTATTTTTGTCTAATTCCATTGTTCCAGTCGACCAAACTCATAGCTATTTCTTTAGAACTCCATTTTTTCTATTGATTGTCTTCAAGAAACTGCCCATTTACCAATTCCAACTACCCAATAATGTGGTCAGAAATTTGCAATTTGGCCAATTTCATGAAAATTAAAAAAATTGACAATTTCAAAATAGGGTCCAGAATGAACAATGCAGACATTTCTGGCTCTAAAATAACATTTTCTTTGTTCATCAGTCATGTCTCCACGCCCTCTGATATTACTCTTGCTTTCTATTTTTAATTTTTATTCAAACAAAAAATTTCAAGATTTACTGTTATGCAGACTACTGCAATATTGTAATAATTGTATAAATAATGTCAACTCATTCATGACTGCATATTAGAATGGCTACTTGGACATTTATTGGACAATAACATCATTTGTTTACTTTTGAACATCAGCAAAAATCAAACATTTCCCCCACTTTGAGCTCCATTTCAAGGTTCTTTTCATAGTAAAGCCAATCAAAATCACCTCTATTTCTATAATATGTTTTCCATTCTATCAAATGAGACCAAGAAAACGAGAATGCAACCATAAATACTATACAAAAATAGACAAAGGAGAGGGCAGCATGCAACAGCTTTTAGGCACTTATTACAAATCAATAGTTACCTGATCAAGATCTTCACCATACATAATAGAACTCTAACAGTGAGAAAGAGTGGAAAAGTATTAGCGTCAAACATCAAAAAGATTTACGAACATACAGGTATTTGAATTAAAACAAAACAAAACAAAAACGGTCAGTTTTTTTCCTCATTATGCACTGCTGCTGCAGGATTTTTTTATATGCTGCACACTGACCACAGACCCATTCTCTCACATGTGGGCCTACCATCTTTCTCCTGCTTGATCTGAACTTGCTAGAATTTATGAGTATATATACGTCAAAAACGGTGGCTCGTAAGATGTATATATATATGACCAAAACAGACAAAGGGTTAATGTTGCAGTTTTATAAACTGTAGTGCAAAGCATCCCTCTGGCAAGACTGTGATGGAGTGAATGATGATTAAAGTTTTTCTTTTTTGGGCCTCCCTGCCTTGGTGGGAATCAGCCGATGTGTTAATAAAGAAAAGATTAACTAATTCGTCCTTAACATTATTATCTATGTGTAGTGTATTCAGTGTATGATCCTACTACATTATTGTGGAAATCCTTGTATTATCTTTTACTAGCTAGTACCAACTACCTCATACAATATGTACTTTTTAGTGCTATTACTTGCTTAAATTTTGTGCTAGAAGTCAAACCTTATTGTCTAAATTTGTTTTAGACCCTATTTACTATTTGTCCATATTATATTTGTATACTGAGGATCCACTGTACTATGATCAGAAAGATAATCAGCTGGAGATGTCGGTTGTAGGGAAAAGAATTTAGTCCAATGTGTACTTGTAAACACGGTGCCCAAAGGAAGTGGGTGTCGTGTAGGTCGTTTCTAGGTAGACATTGAAGAACCGTCATCAGTAGGTGGTTTGGAACATTTAGGAGTAGTAGTACAGCAGGCAGTCTGACCTGAGGGAGGTGGGCGATCCAAAAAACCCCGCACTGTATTCGGGGAAGCCGGACGCATTGTTAAAGGCGTGCAAGAGGCACAGGCATTAGCAGAAATGGGTGGAGCCTCAGTACCTGGAGCAGGTGATGAAGTGTCACCAGCAGAAGGTACAGAGTCTAAAGAATGGTCCAATAACAAAGCCGGGTCAGAACAGGATGTGGGAACAGAAAGGGGCCTGGGAGGAGGAGGGTTATCACAGAACGAAGACTCCATGACAGTGGTGCTTCTTTCTTGTTATTTTAAAGAAAAAAAGAAAAAAAAAGAGGGACAGCGGGAGGACAGCCATTAGAAGGCACTGAACGGCCACAAGTTCTCCCCCTCATCTGAGAGGGCCTCGAGCCCACTGGCAGTGGCAGCATGGAACCTGTGCCATACCCTACCCTTCACACTAATAAACCAGCGCTCCAGAATAACAACCTCACAGCTACCGAGCCACCTCGGCAGAAAAAAAGAAAGGGCAGTCGGAAACCCGCCACAAAACACACCTCCATCGGCTGTCACCTCCCAGAACCGACAGGCAGCCTCTGGAGATACACCCATCATCTGCAGGACACCCTGCCCACTTCTTGGAAATCCGGGAAGGGAGCAGGGCACCTCCAGACAATTCAGATTCCATGGCAAACTACACCACCCCCAAGGGACCCTATGGAGTGGGATGAACCCCAGCACACTTCCCCCTATCTAGAAATTGTAATGCCAGAGGGGAGGACCCCAGAGACTACAAATGAGATGGGAAATGGGAAGGGCTGGGAGGGGGAGGAAAGGGGGTAAAATGGGGAGGGGGGATGGGGAGGATGGGATAGGGAAGGAAGGATTGGGGGGGTTACTTAGATATGGTCTGAGGAAGGAGACCAAAGGGTTTAATTCCTTAGACCAATATATTCTTTGCCAAGTCAAAGAGCCCCTTGAAGAGGCAGGAAATGAAAAGTGCTACACAGTGAACACTAAAGTTATAAGAAAACATGATAACCATATTGCTGACAGGGAAAAATTTTAACTGGTGTGGATTGAAGATCAAACTATGTAGTCACAAAGTGCCTTTAAGCCAACCCATTGTCCAGTCCAAGGCTCTAAGTCTCTTCACTTCTATTAAGGCTGAGAGAGGCAAGGAAGCTGCTGAAGATAAATTTGAAGCTAGCAGAGGGTGATTTCATCTCCTGACTTCCTACAATACTACTCACCTCTCGCCCTACATTATGGCCAAAAATATTTAAAGTAATGAGTGTAATGTATATGCATTTTACTTTATTTTTTTAGGCCTAGTTCTATTGCTAACTTAATATTGATTGTGTAAACATTTTATGCATTTGTGTGTATAAAAAAAAAAAAGTGATTCGCTTTACAGTGGTAGCCTGGAACCTAACCAGCCAATATTCCAGTAATAAGAGTGGATGAATTAAGAGACTATATAAACTAAAGGGTTGTACAAAATCTATCAACCCTTTCAGGGTCCGTCCCGTAGATCTACGACTTTTACGTTCAGGGTCCAAATCGTAGATCTACGGCTTTACGTTCAGGGTCCAAATCGTAGATCTACGCCATGAGCTCAGCTCACTCTGATAAACTGAGTGGTACATTTGGGCCTAGATATGAGAGAATACATCTATGTGGTATGTGTGCACCACATAAAACAAATCCTGCAGCACACTGTGTATAATGAGAGAAAAAAACCGAGACCATGATTTTCGATTAAAACAGCGACTTTGCAGTATTTTTTTGTATGTTTTTTATAGTTGTATTTGTGATTTCTTGGTCTCATTTGATAGAATGAAAGACATATTACAGAAATAGAGATTATTTTCATTAGTTTTAGCACTGGAAATGGCTTGAAACTGAGCTCAAAGTATCAGAAATGTTAAATTTTTGCCCATATTCAAGAGTAAACAAACGACCTCACACATCTAATACACACAGCTGGTGGGTCTAATATACATTCACAAATGTGGTGATGATCTTTATACAATTATTACAATATTGCATAACAGTAAATCCTCTATTTTTTGGTGTGAATAAAAATTTATTATGTGAATAAAAAATCAAAATGGAATTTATTTGTAAAGCCTCAAAACATAACTAATGAACAGAGGAAATGTTAGTTTAGTGCCAGGAATACCTACATTGTTTATTCTGGACCCTATTTTGAAATTGGAATATTTTGAACTTTGTGTTAAATTGGCCAAATTACCAATTTCTGATCACTTTATTTTGTAGTTGAAACAGTTGACTTGGCAATTTATTGTGCTCAATCGGTAGAATAGAAGTAATACTAGTGAAATAGCTAAGAATTTGGTCGACTGGAATAATGTAATTGGCCTAAAATGGGAGTCAAAGTCAGCAAAATCGCCGATTCGTAAATATCGCTGACACATCAAAATTCGCGAGAGCATAATTTTGTCAATTTTCCATCAAATTTCATACTTTTTGTTTTATTACCTTCACAAAAAGATTCTCTACCATTTCATAAGAAAAAATAAAAATTTTTTTTTTTTAAATTCTTGGACACTGGGGCACCACTTCGGATTTTGGTCTTGGGCCCTGAAGGGGTTAACATTATTGTTTGTAAATTTAGCAATACTTTTTGAGAACACAACTATCACATATAGTGTAAAAGTGTAACATTAAGTTCACAGTGCAATACTGCAATAACCATGATGAATATAAAGAAATTTTAATCTTATGTTTCCTAAGAAGCAAAACATATTTTTGTCCTTGAAAACAAAATTTCACAATGTTAGGCAATATAAGGATGGCCAAAGAGAATCAAGTTAATAAACAACTAAAGCAAAAGTTTGCACAAAATATATTAAAGCTATTCATGGTTGTTGCAAAGAAGTATTTTCACTACACAAATAATCTTCTCTCACTAAGCAATAAAAAATATTTTAGACCAAAAAACTAAATGGCTTATAGTACCATAATTTATGTTTGAAATGTATCATACATATACATATATGTATCATACATATACTGAAGGCTGAACATGTTAAACTGTCCTGATAGTTTAGTAATGGCATAATATGGCCCATACCAGAATAAATAAGAGGGAGTTACCACACTCAAAAAGACCCTTCAGGTGGATCTGTACATAATATTGGTAGCCCTCCATGTGAACATCTGTGTTATTCAAACTGAATATGGATTACAGAGAGGTGCTTAGTATGCTGCTTTTGGAGTTGGTACAAATTAGTGTGATGCAACTATGACTTTCTGCCGAGCATGGTGTTGACCTACAACAAAAAATCCTCCGATTGTATTCAGGGCAGTCTTTCCAACAAATTGATTTTAAAATCACACAGAGGGTCTGTTTCCCCACTTCAGTGCTCAAGCACTCTGATTCTCACATTCCTTTTGACAGCTACTTTTACTAAAAATTTTGGGTCCTGGTAGTAGGACTAAGTGGCTCATCCAACCTGAACAAGGAATACACTGTTTTGAAGTATGGTACATTAATTACTTTCTGTTCAGAGTGTGATGAAAAAATGCATGGAAACCACATATGCCATCATATACTTCTCTTCAAGGTGTATGAACTGTTTTCTGGAATGTTGCTCCTAGAACACAACCACAGAAAATGGACCTGCTAAATGTAATTCCGAGATGTTATTCCAAGGTGCCACATTTGAGTCTCAAAAAGTAATGTGTTCACTTCCCTGGTTGTACTGCATCTGCTCTCTCTCTCTCTCTCTCTCTCTTCCCCACTGAGGAGAATTTATTTGAAATTTGTGTGAATTACCCTTGCTCTTAGTATCCCATTAACATAACTGCCCTCTTTTCAGCTGCTATACTCCACTCTAGATTATACACTGAAAGCAACCGCCATTTTACCTTCATATGAGTCATACATATTATCTCTCTCTCTCTCAAAACATGAAATGACTTAGCTAATACTGTACAAAATACTTACATAAGCTTCCACCTGAGTTGTTGATCCAAGAGAAGCATGGCAAGTAAGAAAATACTGACAGGATTAATGACAAAAAGGAGTATAATTTTCAAGGTAGCCTTATACACTCAAACTCTCCAGTCTCATGCTGTGATCACTTAACACTTATTGAAGCACTCTATAATTAGCACTGATTATCCACCTACTTTTCTTAAGTTTCATTTATTATTACTTGGTATGCTACCTCTAAACAGAATGCCAACCACAGGATTTCATTCAAAATGAGCTCATTAAATTTCCCATGGCCAAACCTCTCCTCTTAATTTTTTTTTATTAACACTGGTCATTCCCCACCAAGGCAGGGTGACCCAAAAAAAAGAAGAAAACACTTTCATCATTCACTCCATCACTATCACTTAACTACAGTTAAACTGCAACATCAACACCCCTTCTTCAGAGTTCAGGTACTGTACTTCCCACTGCCAGGACTCAAGTCTGGCTTGCCGGTTTCCCTGAATCCCTTCATAAAAGTTACCTTGCTCACACTCCAACATGAAGTCAAGTCATAAAAGCCATTTATCTCCACTCACTCCTAACATGCTCATGCAAGATTGCTTGAAGTCCAAGCCCCTTGCACACAAAACCTCCTTTACACCTTCCCTCCAACCTTTTCTTGGCCAACCCTTACCCAGCCTTCCTTCCACTATAGATTTATATGCTCTCAAAGTCATTCTATTTTGTTCCATCCTCTCTAAATGTCCAAACCACCTCAACAACCCATCCTTAGCCCTCTGGATAATACTTTTAGTAACCCCACATCTCCTAATTTCCAAACTATGGATTCTCTGCCTTTATATTCACACCACATATTGCCCTCAGACATGACATTTCCACTGCCTTCGGCTTTCTCCTTGTTGCAACATTCAGCACCCATGCTTCACACGCATACAAGAGTGCTGGCACCACTATACTCTCATACATTCCCTCTTTGCTTCCATGGATAACGTTCTTTGTCTCCACAGACTCCTCAGTGCTCCACTCACCTTTCTCCTCTCATCAAATCTATGAACACTCGTCTTTCCTAGAAACATCTGCTGACAAGTCCACTCTCAAATATCTGAATACATTCACTTCCTCCATATTCCCTACCTCCAATCTGATATTTAATCTTTAATCACCTAAATGTTTTGTTATTCTCATCATTTTACTCTTTCCTATGTTCACTTTTAATTTCCTTCTTTTACATATCCTTCTAAACTTATCCACCAACCTCTACAAATTCTCTTCTAAATCTCCCCAAAACACACTGTCATCAGCAAAAGAGTAATTGACGACTCCCACTTTGTGTTAGATTCTTTATCTTTTAACCCATAATCAGTCCAACTGTATATATACGTTCACTACCCCAGTGCCCTGAATATTTTGAAAAATAATTTTTTTTTTATGAAAATAAAGAGCACATTTTTCTAAGTGTTATAGGATAAAAAAAAATATTAGGGTCAGTACTTACAGAGATATGAGGCCAAGAAGTTGGCACTGGATGCTCGTATGAGAGCAACATTGAGCCCTGTCGCTTGCAGAAGTGTTGCCGATATACCTTTTTTTCTATTTTTCATGTTATTTTATATAATTTTTATGCTCTGATAATTACAGTTTATAGCAGTTCTTGTCATTTCATAACCAATCTTTGTTCTGACAGTAGTATTAGGTACTGAAATTGTACTCAAATTAGTAAAGTTTGCCACAAACACACTGACAGGTAGACATTTACACCTGCCTTGGCTATTTACTATTGTCTTGGAATATATACAGAGTATTTGTAAGTCCAGCAATGTTTTGGATATATGGAAGTATAGAAGAAGTATAGAAGAAGACGAAGACAAAAAGAAGAAAAGAATAATAATAATAATAATAATAATAATAATAATAATAATAATAATAGTACATAATAATAAGTTCCCTTGAAGCATATAAAACAAGCCTCAGTCCACCCCTGACAGTGAAGTGATAAGATGAGATAACACTAGATAAGAGTTGACATTTGATGAGCGTCAGCCCTCGTTTGTTTTCGCTGGTACACAAACATGTCTATCTGTCTATTTGTCTGTCTGTCAAGCTCCTTGTCTATCTGTCTATCCATCTAGCTCTCTGTCTCAGAGAGAGCCACAAGACTGCATCATCATGTTTACTCGTATCTTCAAGCAGAGTATAGCACTCTGGATTTTTTGGGGTTATCCTAGGTAATTTACACTATGTATACTTGTATTTATGTGTACCTGTGAGACAGAGACAGAGAGACAAAGATAGACAGAGACAGAGAGACAAAGATAGAGACAGACATAGACACAGACAAATGGAGGCAGGCTGCCAGCAGCTGGCCAGCCACGCAGCTGGCCGGCCAGCCAGCCAGCCAGCCAATCAGCCAGCCAGCCTGCTGAATAAGTATTACCTTCCAAAATTGTTTCTCTTTACTTAGGGCATAGGTTATAAGACATTCTGCAAGGGTGTTACACAAATGTTGCACACGGGTTATTATCGAGGTTTTTTGATATTTCCTCGACCACTTATGGCCACATCTACCTCAAGCCACTAAACTCGGGGTCAACATCACTTTCCTCTTAAAATGGGAGAGTTAATACTATATGAAATCAGTGAATCCCAGGTGTTTGCCACAGAGGCACTGTTAGGGTTGGTGTCACCTGGGGTGGCATCTTTGGTGTCACCCCCATGAAATTCAAGGGCAAGGGGATGGGGGGGAGTAAACTCCAGTTGCGTCAGTATTGCATGATCGGTAACTAAAGTTTAGCAATGAGAAAGTTTAAGGGCCATAAACTGAACAGGAGAATACTTCAACTTTATTAACCCTTTCAGGGTTGGTGCCATGCTAGTATGGCTTATGCGCCAGGGTTGGTGCCGTACTAGTGTGCATAAATTCTAGTGGCCTCAAATTAAGCAGGAAACAGCTGGTACGCCTAGATGTGAGAGAATGGGTCTCCATGGTCAGCGTGTGCTGTACAAAAAAAATCGAGGACCCAGTGGTGCATTGTGGGAAAGCCATTACACCTTGTTCACCATGTCTAGCACTAAGAAACTCCTCACTCCTCAGCTAATTGGGGCTCTTATGTTCCCAAGTGACAGTTCAAACACAGATGGAAGTGTCAATGAAGATGAATTTCATGGTTTTGAGGAGTTTGCGACTGAAAGCAATGCCCAGGAAACCTGAAGGAAGGAAGGAAGAAGGAAGGAAGGAAGGTAGGAATGAAGGAAGAGATAAGAGGAAGGAGGGAAGGAAGGAGGGAAGGAAGGTGGGAAGGAAGGAAGGTGGGAAGGAAGGAGGGAGGGAAGGAAGGAAGGAGGGAAGGAAGGAAGGAAGGAAGGAGGGAAGGAGGGAAGGAAGGAAGGAGACCATCAACCTAGGATAACCCAAAAAATTCAGACAGTGATTTATTTCCATGTGGGTTGGTGGGGTGGGGAGGAAGTTGACAGGCAGTGAGGGTGGTGAATGACAGTGTTATTTGTCAATGTTACACTAATTATGCTGGTGACTCAGCATATTTATAAATCCACCCCCACACAACTACGAGCTTTACAGATGCTGTAGCAGTTCTGGGAAGTGTCCAGTGACTTTATACAGTAGAGCCCCGCTTTACGGCATTTCACTTTACGGCGTTCCGCTAATACGGTCATTTCAAATTATGACCAAAACTCGCTATATGGCTCCCCCCACCTGACTTTCTAATACGGTCACCGCACCCCGCCCGGTTTGTTTACATTCTCTGTGAGATCCGTAAGCACTAAGTCTCTCCATTTTGTCTGGAAACTCCAAAATTTCAAGTGTTTTTAAAAGTTATTTAATATTTTATACATACTCTGATAATTATACTTATGTATACCTGTACCTAAATAAACTTGCACACTGTGCTGGCATGCAGGTACACATTAAAATCAGTAAGACTGTCTTATGTCTCCAGACGTCATATTAGTGATGATAATAATAATCATCGAGTCTCATCAAATGTCGTATACAGTGGACCCTTGGCCAACGATGGCATCGATTAACGATAAATCCGACTAGCGATACATTTTAACGCAAAAATTTTGCCTCGACTAGCACTAAAAAACTCGACCAACACTATTCGTTCCGTCTGAGACGCGCCCACTTCTGGCCAGTGTTTACAAGCCAGCCAGCCACCGCGGTCGCTTCCAAACATACAATCGGAACATTTCATATTATCACAGCCTTTTTAGTGATTGCACCTGCAAAATAAGTCACCATGGGCCCCAAGAAAGCTTCTAGTGCCAACCCTACAGCAAAAAGGGTGAGAATTACTATGGATATGAAGAAAGAGATCATTGCTAAGTATGAAAGTGGAGTGCATGTCTCCGAGCTGGCCAGGTTGTACACAAAACCCCAATCAACCATCGCTACTATTGTGGGCAAGAAAACGGCAATCAAGGAAGCTGTTCTTGCCAAAGGTGTAACTATGTTTTCGAAACTGAGATTGCAAGTACTCGAAGATGTTGAGAGACTGTTATAGGTGTGGATAAACGAAAAACAGATAGCAGGAGATAGCATCTCTCAAGCGATCATATGTGAAAAGGCTAGGAAGTTGCATGATGATTTAATTAAAAAAAATGCCAGCAACTAGTGGTGATGTGAGTGAATTTAAGGCAGCAAAGGTTGGTTTGAGAGATTTAAAGGGAAGGGAAGTAACCCCCGAAAAAAATTCCCAGTCTGTTTTTTAAAAGGGGAATTTTTAAAAAATTTTAAGAACAAATTTTCCCCTTACCAAATAAATAACCGTCTAAATAAAGGTAACTTTAAAACTGTGCTGTCTTTTTTCCGGGTTTTTGGGGTGTTTTAAAAATTTAATTTTTCGGTTTAAAAAAAATTTTTTTATATTTTGGGGGGCCTTCCAAACAGGATCTTTTGGATTTCCACTTTATTTTAAAGGGGAAAAATTTCCTTGATTTAAAAATTTTTTGCCCAAACCATATTCTTCCGGAACGGATTTCCCGTTTTTCAAGGGCCCCCCCGGGGTTTAGTTAAATCCCTTTTTCCAAACCATTTTATTTTTTTTAAAAATTTTTTAAAAAAAAACCCCTGCAAAAAAAAATAGGGGAAAAAAAAATTTAAAACCCTCCCCGCAAAAATAAAATTAAAATGGAAAAAGAAAAAAGACTTGCAAAAAAGGGGACCCCTTTCTAAAAAGGGGATTGTAAAAAACCCCAATCCAAATCGTTCAAATTTTAAAAAACCACAATTCAAAATTCCCTTCCAAAATAAAATATTTTTCAAATTTAATTAAACTCAAAAATTTTCAATAAAAGGGGATAAACAATCCAAAAAAAATAAAAAAATAAAAAAAGAAAACCCAAGAAAACTTTAACAAGTAAAAGGCGGGAATGCATTTTTTTAAATAAAAAAAAAATGGAACTGGGGTAATGTATAAAAATTTTTTTTGGTAAAAAAAGGGTTTTTTGGGTTTTTAAAAAAGGGGAAAAGTTCCCCCAAAAAAGACCCCATCTGTTAAGGAAGGGGTTTCCCAAAAAAAGCCATAACATTTCCCCTCCTTCCCCCCAAAAATCTTTCCCCAAATTTCTCAAAAAGGTACGGGGGGTTTGGAAAGGAGTTCTTTTTTATTTTTTGGTAAAAAATTAATACAATTTAAAAAAATTTTTTTTAATTTGGGGTTTCCCAAACCAATTTGAATTTTTTTTTTTAAAAAACTTACCGTATTTGAAAACATAAACTCTCAAAGGTTTCTTTCACCCCCACTTTTTTCTTTCCCTTTTCATTTTTTCCATTTTATTTTTTTAAAATTATTATAAAAAACTTTAAAAACTAAAATTTTTTAAAAACCCCCCAACGTTTAAAAAAAAAAATAGGTTTTACCCAAGTTTTGACAAATCCCAAACCAAAAATTTAAAACCTTTTTCAAATCTCAAAAAGGGGGTGGTAAATTAGAAATCTCATTTCATTTCCACCCTTTTTTTAAAAAAAATTCCCCCGCTTAAAATTTAAAGTTTTGAAAAAATTCCCCCAAAATTTTAATTCTTAAGAATTCCTAACTTTCGGAGGAAGGTTTTTTTTTTCCCCCAATTAAAACATAACAGGAAAAAATTTTTCGGGGGTAACGTAAAAAATTTTCCCGGTTTTGAAATTTTATTTTAAAAAATAGTTAAAAGGTTTAACTAAAAAAGTGAAGGAAAACCCCGGGGGATAAACCAAAATTGGGTCGGACCCTTTTCCACGTTCACTTCGGAAAACTTCCAAAAGGATTTTAAGGGGAATTGGGAGTGTTTTTTAAACAACCCAATGTGAGAAAATTGAAAATGTAATTTGAAATGATTTCAATTTTTTGAAAAACATTCTTTTCGGGGGGTTTGAAATTCCCCTGAAGCCCTATGCACTCTTTCCTTTTTTAAATTTTTCTTTTAATTTTTCCCGGGAAAAAACTCAAATTTTTTAATTTTTGGCCCAAAAAAACCACGACCGGATTATTTAAAAAAAAATTTTGGGGTTAACAATGGGGAAAGGAGGGTGGAAAATGGGGAGAAGGGCCAGTGGTAGTGTTGGATTTGGGAAAAACGGGCCCGGGGGGCAGGGAACCCCACACCCCAAAATTTTCACCCACCCCGGTAAAATTCCCCCCCCCAGGGGGCCCGCCCCAAAAGGGTTTGGCCTAACGGTGAAAAAAGTTTGTTCCCGGGGGTTTTAAATTTGATGAAAAAAAAGTGGGAATAAACCTTTTTATTTTCCCAGGGGAACAATTCCCCGGTGCGGGGCCGGTTTGGGTTATTTCTTGTGCCCCCTAAAGGAAAAACATCGGTTTTTTAAAACCCCCAAACACATTTTGTGTTTACACAAGGAAAAATTTTTTCCCCTTTAAAAATAGGGAAAACCCCCAAATTTGGAAGGGGCAATGTACAGAGAGGGGTCCGGGGTTTTTTTTGGCCAAAAAAAACTTAATGGGCCCACAAGTTTTATAAGGGGAACATTGTAACCCAATTGGGGAAAAAAGTTTTTTAACCAGGTTTAGGGGAATTATAGGGTGTAAACCGTTTTCCCCCCCCCCAAACCTGCCCCCCAAAATTTTTAAAATTTTAAACCCCCAAAACCAGGGTTGGCAGGGGGGGAACGGGTTAATATAAGATAAAAAAATGGTTATGTACGGGGAAACAAAAGTTTGGGCCTGTTTTTTTTCCCTTAAGGAATTTGGGGTTTTATAAAACCCCCCTTGTTTTAAAAAAATTAAAACCCAATTCAACCAAAAATACCTAAACAAGGGAAAGCCGGGTGAAAGTTTTTGTCCCTGTTTTTTCCCAAAAGGGGTTATTAATTTTTTTATAAAAATTTGTCCCCACTTGGGAAAAGAATATTTTGGGGAGATCCCTTTAAGGGTTAATTTTTTATTCTCGGTATGTTTTTCAAAAAACCAAGGTGGAACCAAAAATTATTTGGGGGGGAAATTTTTTATTTCCCTGAAAAAAAGGGTTTTTCAAACCCCTTAAAGTTTTTTTTGGATTTTGAATTTAAAAAGACTTTTTTCAAAAATTTCCAAAGGGGAAAACCCTTTTAAAGCAATTGCCCTTGGATTGCGGGAAGGTGGTCAAGTTTGGGAATCCGGACTATGGCATTTCGGGGCCCAGAAAAAAAGTTAGGGTACTTGGGTTTTTGGGTTCCCCAAAAACAAATGGAACCCAATTTGGAAGGGGCAAAGAAGAAAGGGTTAACCCCCAAAAACTCAGGCTTCAGGGAAAACTTCAGACGGGGGAAGGGCGCTAAAAAATTTGGGCAAAGGTTTGACGGGCAGGATAGGGAAAAGTTTTTGTGCCAAGGGACTTCTTTCGGGGGGTCCAAAGTTTTTAAGGGAATCGTTAAAAGGAAAGGAGGTAGGAAAAAGGGGGGCCCACTTACTTTTTAAAAACCTTATCCATCCGGCTGAGGTGTTCGGGGGAGCGAGTTTGGGGAAATTTAAACCCCAACTTTTTATATTTTAAAATGTTTTAAAACATATACAATTTTAAAAGACCAACAAAACCCAAAAATTATGGTTAATTTTGCTTTTTCAGAAATTTAAAAGAAAATTTAATTTGAAAAGGGTACCGGGGAGCAACCCAAAAAATGGACCACCCCCCACGAAATTACCAACAAACATCATCTCTTTTCAGGCCCGGGTGATCACTCCCCCATGCAACCCCCCTCCTACACGCCAAGAAAAATGCTCCGAAAAAGGTGTTATGTATGTACAAACCCAAAAAAATGCCCACAAACACCAGGGGAATTTCATTTTATTGTGGGGAGTGTAAAGGGGGGCCACTCTGCATATCCCCATGTTTTCAAAGAGTTCCAAAAGCGCAGCATTTCCCTGGGAATGTTTTTAGTGACGGGTACTATTTTATTTAATTATGGAAAATTTATTAATGAATATTGTTTTTGTTTTGTTTTTTTGGGTGTAAAAAAAGTGTATACACAAACTAATAGTGAAAAGTTTTTTCTTTTATTGTTTTTTGAAAACAATGGTGTTTATTTGAAAATGCCCCTTTACTTTGGGTTCTCACAGGCCAAAAAAGTTCCCTGGAACAGAAAAATTTTTAAAAAATGCAAAAAACCCTTTGAATTAGGGGTAAATAAAAGAATCCCGGGTGGGCGGCGTCGCCGCTGTTGCCGTACCACATCACTTTTTCCAAAACTTTTTGGCTCTATATCTGGAATTTCTGATGGCAAAAATTTTTTTGGCTTAAAACTCAGAAAAATTTTCCCAAACCCATTTTTTTAAGAAAAAATTTTTTTTTTTTTTCGAATATTTGGCACATAGAATGACATTTTTCAGAGGGGGGCCTGAAACAGTAAAAGGGTTAAGGAAATAATGAGTGAACGGGTTTTTAACATTTTTTGTCTGGGATGAAAAATATCCTTAAAATTTGTATGTGGGGGGTGGAAGGGCCGGGTAGGGTAGGGGGGCGACTCCCATACTTTACCACATTGATTTTTTTCAAAAAAATACTACTAAATTCCCCCTAGATTAAAAATACAAATATTTTAAGGAAAGTAATGATGAACTATGTGTGAAATTTACTTTTTTATTGCTTTTTGATGCCTTGGGTTTTTGCAAATTTAAATATATGTTAGGGGAAAATTTTTATTAGTGTTTGTAGGCTTTTTTTAAGGGGAAAAAAAAGGGGGTTTTTCCCACTTTACGGCAATTTCCGCTTTATGGGGGTTTTACCCTTTGGAACCAAATTTTGCCGTAAAAGTGGGGCCCTATTTGTATGTGTATATATATATGGACAGAAAAACTTAAACTTTTTTTATTGTTTTTTGTGTCCCACATTTTTTGGGGAAAAACAATATAATGACTGTTTGTGCATTTATTGTGGCATATGATGAAATACATTCAATATACTGTCCCTTTTTTTGGGTTTTCCCCACGGGGGCATAAAATTACTTGAATGAAAATAAAAGGAAAAGGAAAAAGGAAGGAGGGAGTAGGTAGGAAAGGAGGGATGAGGAGGAAGGAAGGAGGTAGGTGGGAAAGAGATGAGGGGAATGGAAGGAAGGAAAAAAGAAGGTAGGTGGGTTTGTGGGGGGGAAAGGGAAAGGTTTTTGTGAACCCCATTTGGGGTTTAAAGTAGTGGTGGTATGATGCATTATTATGACACAAGACACACCAGTAATCACCCTTTTTTAAAAGGTCCCCCCCCACAACTACAAGCTTTCAGAACCTTTGTATTTTTTTGGGAAACCCTGCCCCATTTGCCCTTATGTGAATATATGATAGAAAAAAGTAAAAAAACAACATTTTTTATTTTTGGGGTTTGTGTAACATTTTTGAAAACAAAAATAAGGGCAGAAAAATTTTGTGCGGGTTTATTGTGTAAAAAACAATGAGTAAAATATTTTCCAAAATGTCTTTGTTTTGGGTTCTCGGGGGCCCAAAAAAAGTTACTTGAAAAAAAAAAATTTTAAAAAAAAAAAGAAAAAAAAAGCAAAATAAACTTTTTCCCAGGGGGACGGGGAGTCGGCGGATTTTTTGTATGCTTTTTCAATTTCTGTAAACTTATGCCTCCATTTTTTCATAAATATTGATAGAAAAAAAATTTTTTTTGGCCCTAAAATACTCAAAAAAAAAAAAAATCGTTTCATAAGAAAAAAAAATTTTTTTTTCAAATTTAAATTTTTAACCCTGAAAAAAAGTTTGGGGGGGGGCCTGTCGCCCCCTAAAAAAGGGTTAAAAAAAAATAAAAATATATTTAATATTGAGGAAACAAACTCAAAAAACCACTTTGGTACAGGAAAAAAGATCCTACATTTTTTACTTCAAAAAAGGGCCTCCCCCCCCCCCAAAAAAAAAAAAAGAAAAATTTGGGAAAAATAAAGAAAAACCCCCACTGCGTACCCAGGGAAACATTTATTCCGATTTGACCTTGAGTCGGTTTAACATCTAAACGAATTTTGACCCTTACTTTTCCCCTCCCTTCAATCCTGAAAAATTTTCCTATCACACCCAAAATCAATGATTTTCTTTATATAGGTCTATTTTTTACCGGGAAAATCATAAAAGCAGCTATATAAAAAAAAAGGGAAATTCTTCTTTTTATTTTGGGGTGCGGGCACTGTTTTGGGCTTTTGTGTCCCCCTTCTTTGGCCCCCTTAGGGTTCCCCCAAGGAATCCCCCCCCCCGCCCCTTTAAAACGTCACTGGTTTGCCGCGCTGTTTGCTCTAGAGGGCCTCATTTAAAAATGGGGGTTTTCCCCGGGTACTAAGGGGTCCCAGTTTTTTTTTAATACAGTGGGGGAAATTAGCGGTAAAAAAAGGTACATGGTATATAAAATTGGACCTTTTTTGGGTTAAAATCCCTCGCCTTTTTCCAACCCCTAAAACTTTCATTTGTTTTTTAAACCCCCATCTTAAAATACAGTGGTACTTCGTACCAAAATAGCTCCCAACCAAGCAATTGGGTTTTCGAACACTTTCAGTAAAAAAAATTGCTTGGTAGTAAACCCGTTTGTCGGTATTCGGGGCCAAACAAACAAAACCCTCCCTTACTCTTTTAAAAAAAGAAATGTTTTCCCAAAAGGGGGGAAAAGTCCCAAAGTTTCTTGAAAAATCCCCCCCAAAACAAAAAAGTTTTTTAGAAAAACATGTTATAAGCCGGCAAAATGCAAGCTACCCCCCTTCCCATTTCCCGAAACTTTTTTAAGGGCATCGAGTAAAGTATGTTGGGTGGGGTGGCCAGGGGGGGCTACCACCCTGACTTCTTAGGTATACTACTCACTTTAGCTTACTTTAAAGGGCCCTACAAAAATTTTTTATTAAATAAGGGAGTGTACTGTGTTGTTTTTTTTTTTTAATCCCCTAGTTCTAAATATGTTAGTGAAAACTTGTTTTCTGGCATTTATATGCTTTTTTAAAGGGAAAAAAAGGGGGAGGTCGTTTTTTCCCAGCATTTGCCGGGAACCTAACCTGCCAAATAAGGGGGGCCCCTACTGAAACTCTTTTCCCCAATGACCACCCCTTACAACAGGCTCTCTGACCAGTATGAACAAAAATAATGTTTTACGATTTTATGTTTTCCCGAAAAATTTTTCAATATACAGTACATTTCTGTATGAACATTAAAAATAAAGAATTGAGCCCACTTTTTGCAGCTTTGGGGGAATCTCTACTGAAATTGTTTTGCCAACAGGGTTTTCATCAGCCCGGATGAAGCCACTGTGGGGGCAAAACTTTTCTTCAAAAAAATTTCCCCAAATATTTTTGCAAAATTTTGTCTCAATTCTTCAATTTTGTCAGTTTTAAAAAACCATTCATCACAACTTTTAAAAAATATACTAAAAATTTTTTATAAATGGTACAAAGGGGGACATTAAAACAATATCAAAGATGGCTACAAAAACACAAAACCATTTTTAATATGCTGCTTGCTTAGCAATGAATTCTTTTTAACCAAAAACAAAAACCTTTTTTATGGGCCCAAAAAAAAATTTTTTTATGCTACCCCAAAAAATCCCCCCAGGGGTTTGGGGAGGGAGGGAAAAAAATCGCAGTTGGGGAAACAGCTCATGGGAAGAGATACTTCATCTCTACAGAACTTGACCTTAAAACTTTCCCTAAGTGAGGCGGGGACTAACAAATTTCAGGGGAAAGTGAATTAATACCCACAATCCACAGTTAGTTTTTATATTGTCTTTTAAAATTTTGTCCCCCCCAAAAATTCCTAATCCCCCAATACTTTTGATTGTCATTTTTGGTATTCAACCCCTTTTCTACCTCTAGTTTTTAATTTTTTTTAATACTACAGAATCTTTCCCCTTTTTTTTTAAAAATTTCCGCCCCCGTTCCATCTTATTTTTTTAAAACTACCCAAAACTTGTCCTAAATTAATTCTACCTCACTTTAAGAAATACTAAATTTCCCAATTTTATTCTAAAATCCTTATTATTCCCCCCAATTTTTTTTTTTAAAACAATATTGATAAATTATTGTAAACTTCTTTTTTTTAAACCCTTTTTTTCCCTATATTTTTTTTTAAACTATATTTTCAACTCCAATTTTTATATTATCCTGTCTCCCATCTTACTAATATATTATAACCAAGCATTCCCTTTTTTATTTTTATCATTTTTTTTTTTAATTTTTCTGCTCCCTTTAAAATTGTGAAATTTTTCCTTTTCCTTTTTTAAAATCTAGTTTACTCAAAATTTCTTGTAAACAATTAATAAGCCTTGTGCAATTAAAATTTGGGAGTTTGTGCCTTTTTTATATTATTAGTTAAACACAGTTTTTAATAAGTAAATACCAAATTCATTATTTTAGCCCCCTTTAGTGAATTTAAAGTGAGAAAATGATGCTATTTTTAATTTGTATTTTTATATTTTTAAGTTTAAAATTTCTGTTGTACTTTAGCCATTCTAGCTAAAAACCAGACTCCAAAAAAAGTCATTATTTTAGCCCTTAGTGAAATTACAAGTGAGATTTTCTTGTTCTTTTAAAAAATTTTGTATTTTATTTTACTTTTTAAATACCTGGTTTACTTTATTTCCCTTCCAGCAAAACTTTTTAGAAAACCCATCAATTCATTTTTGGGGTAGTAGGGGCCTATACTCTATATGCCAAAATACTCTAGCTTATACTTACCAAAAATTCCCCCCATACAGATATCAGTATAAAACCCTCAACCCCACAACTCAGGTTTAAAAAACCCCTAATTTAAACCTGAAGATGTTTATTACATTGACCCTGATCTAAACCCCCAAAATCTGAACCCAATCAAAACCTATTGGAAAGAAACCCTTGCCTTTATTACACAGCAACACAAGCCAGCACTACCAAAACAATGCTAAAAGTCAATCAGTACTTAACTAAAAACATTAGGTCCTTAAGAAAAACACTATGATGCCCTCCGGGCCCACCCTTTTGAATCACAAAAAGGACCCCCCTTTTTCCTGAATTATTTTTAAATGAGACCTGGTTTAAAGCAGGCCCACAATAGATATCTACCCTTTTACCAGGATAACAGCAATTCAAAACTGCAGCCAAAACCCAAGTTGGGGGGGGGTTTTATTGCAATCTATTCTCAAACCCAATTATCTGGCATTAGCCCCATTTGGTTTTAGTGATGAATAGGGGGAAATTTTACATTTTTGCAAATTTTTTACTGAAAAAACCTTAAGAAACCCATAACAATGGGTTTGCCATTTACCGGATCCCTCACACAAAACCCCAAATTTTTCAGTGAAAAATTTAAAAGTCACTAATAACAAACAACAAAAAAATAAGCCCCACCTTTCTTAGCTGGGGGATTTTAACATAAACCTTGGCTTACTAAAATGTTTCCCTGTAACTGATTTCATCACCAATATAAACAACACACTTCTCATACCAACAATAACTAAACCAACCGGCTCACGAGAAAAGGGGAAACCCCATAATAGACCATATAGGGCCCAAATTTAAACAACCCCCCCTTAAATCAGGGATAATCACAGTTAGCACTACGGGCCACTACCCTCCCTTTTCCCCCCTGACAAACATTAGAAAACCCCCAAACTTAATTTCCCCAACAAAGTCTCATTTAGACTCCATGACGAGGCCTCAAAAAAGGAATTTTCAAGGGCTGACCTGAGATTTTTGACGGGCCCCTAAGAATTCCCCAAGGGCCAAAATGGTTTTTGAGACTGGACAAAAATTTTTTTCTTAACAAATTTAAACTTAAAAAAAAACAACAAACTTTGTCCTATAAAAACGAAACAGATCAAAAACAAAGGGCTTGGTTCCCCAAGGGCAAAACCAGAAACCTTTCTAAAATTTCCATTGCAAGAAAAAACCCAAAATAAAAGCAATATAGACAGGGTTAATACACGAAGATATTCTTAAACACTATTCCTCAGGTTTTTTCACCAAAGTAATAAAAAAAGCCCCAAAAAACTATACTACTCCAGTAGATTTTAAGACACTAAAAGGGATATAAAAAAAAGACCCGGTAAAAAACTCTCTCAGATTTGGGGCCCCAAAAATGAAAAAAAAACAAGAAAATTGTCCTGACTTTAAAACCCAAAAGAAACACCTACTCCCCCCGGGGCACAGCTAACAAGATAAACGGACTTCTTCTCAACCTAGGATCTAATTGCCAATAAAATCCCAATACCAATGCCATTTCCGGGGCCCACCCCAGATTGGGATTTCCCCAAAACCTTCTGTCTTGGGACCAACTGACCCCCGGGAAATCCCAAGATTATAGCACTTAAAAACAAATCAGGGAATCTGTTTAAAGTCCCACCTTTTTCTGTACAAACGAGCGGGCCCCTATCCTTTCGCATGAAAAAAAATTTCATTACTTTTTAAAATTCCTTGAAACTAGCCCTTTCCCCCAAAATACTCAAGCGGCAAGGTTACACCAAAAATAAGGGGTGCCCACAGCTTAAACAACTATAGGGCCAAAATCAAATTAGCATTTCTATTTCCAAAAAACTTAGGAAACTCGTGCACAGGAGACTCCCATATTCATTTATTAAAAACACAAAACATACTCAACCCCTGCCAAAATTTGGGTTCAGGGAAAAAAAAAAGCAATAATGATGCAATAAAAAAATGCCCGATCTGCTTTACCCCCATTGGAAAATAAAGGGAAAAACCACTAGGAATTTTTTTGACCTAAGAAAAGCTTTTTAAAATAGTTGACCCCGACATCCTACTCCACAAAATTGACCATTTTCGGTATAAAAGGCCTTTCGCTTGGGTTTTTCAAATTTGTACCCAAATAATAGGGATCAGTATGTAAACCCTTAAAGACACCCGCAACAAAAAACACGGCCCTTTTTCTGGAGTTCCGCAGGGAAAAGGGGCCTTGGGCCCCTTTTCTTTTCTCATATCATCAATTTACTTTCCCAAAAGTATCCCAACACCCGGGAAAACCCCTTTTCCTTTTCTGAAAGACAGATTATGTCATCTCTCACCCTAATCTTGACCCAACACCATTGTTAACGAGGGGGAAATGATCAAAATATCGCCCTTTGGTGACACCCAAAAAACTTACGCTTAACACTGACAAAACTACTTTATTGTTTTTGGGACAAGTAAAGGGGAGGAAAAAATTAAAATTTTAAAATCGACAAAAACTCAATTTCCCGACATAATGAGGGCAAAATTTTTACCTATACCTTGACAACAACCGAATTTCGCCCCATATTAAACACCTTTAACCCAAAAAAGTATCCCCAAAAAGGGTTTGGGGTCCTTCCCAAAATACGTTTTAAGTGCCCCCAAAATGCCCTTATCAAAACTATCCCTTATTATAAAATCCAAACCTCACCAAAACTATTTGTGCTTGGGGGTCAACTGCGCCACACCTAAAGCCAATTTAAAAACCCATCAAAAAGCTGCAGTAAGAATAATTTACTTAAAAAAAAAAAAACCATCCCTGGAAACCCCCCCCCCCCCCTCTTCCCTAAAACTAAACTTACTCCCTTTTTCAGTACATCCACACTTACTACTGTGCAAACACATCTACAGGACCTTAAACTCCAATTCAAACCCTTTACCTAAAACACTTTCTTGATATTTTGACAAACCCACAGGCATAACAAACCCAAAACAAACATCTCTACGACCCTTCCCCTGTCCGACTAAACCTTTTCAAAAATTCAATGTTTGGCAAAGGCCCCCAAAAACTGGAACACCCCACCCGAGAAAATCTAGAACTACGACCCCCTTTTATCACCTTCCAAAAAAACCATTTGAAAAAAATTTTCTTTCCCCGATACACCCCCTCAATAAATACATGAATAACCACCGGTGGTTCAAAACTTACATACTCACCCATTTGACCCTAACAGAAATTTAAAACTCCTCTTAAAATAATGAATCCTATAAAACTCCCAAAATGAAATTTTGTACTGTGCCAAAACAAAAGCATTCACATTGCTAAACTCACAAACTTGTATTTAGTCACTTAGCCATAATACCAACTTACCTCATAATTTGTAATATTTTTTTAAAAAAAAAGATTTTAAAATAAGTTTTTCCCGAAATGCCTAGCCAGCCGGGGTTTTAGGGGTACAATCTGTTAAACATTTTTTAACTTCAAGTAAACCACACAAAAAACCAAATTCCTGTAAATTCAACATTTTAAAACTTTTAGAGAATAAACTTTGAATTTTAATTTGAATTTGAACATGATCCCAGGAAGGAAAAATCCATCGTTTTAAAGGTTCCCGGGATTTCACCTGATCTAAGCTCTTTCTCCAAAAAATCGAGGGCTCGTGCTAGTGGTACTTTTTCACTTCTTTATAAATAGAGCATTCCCTGAATCTGGTCCAGGGCTGAGTGAGTGGGGATTTTTCCATTTCTTTTTCGAAAATTTTTGGGATTTTTTACCCAATGTCAGGGGTTTTGGTCGTGCGGCCCCTTTTTTGGGTAAAAAAAAATTTCTGCATTTTCTACCTTGTGTCATTTAGTGGGTTGCCGAAAAAACAAAATCGTCCCGTTCTTTTTGGAAATTTTATTTATTTCCCGGTTTACCCCAGTATACGAGTCTCCTTCCCGTAGTGGTTTAATTCTGGGGCTTTGCGTAGGAAAAGAAATTTTTGGGGTTTTTTTGCAATACCCTGTATGGCCTTTTTTTCCCTTCTACTTTTTCTGTGAGGTTTGACTTTTAAAAATTTTTTTTCTAATTTAGTGACTTTCTTTGAATAGTTGTTATATTTTTATAAAACCCTTTACTTTTCATTTTTTTTTTTTTTACCCAAACACTCCTCTTTCCTCCTGACCCCCCCTCCTATTGCCACAAAAATTCTGCTTATTATACTTGTTATAAACCCCCTTTTTGCATTTTGAAATCGTTTTAATCCCCACAAATTTTTAAATTTACTTTCGGGTTTTTTTTTTTGGCCCCCCTGCCTTTTGGGGGGGACTTGGCCCGGGGTTTTTTGAAATGAAGAAGAATCCTTAAATTTTTTAAAAGAATTGTTCCCCTGGTAAGCCATGTGGTTCCCTTTTAAAAGGGTCTAAAATGCCTAGAGCAAGGGGCTAGTAATCCCTCCACCTGTATATTTTTACTAAATTTAAAAAAAGAAAATTTTGTTTTTCTTTTTGGGGCCCCCCTGCCCTTTGGGGGGAAAATGGCCCGTTTGTTTAAAGAAGAATCCTTTAAATTTTAAAAACATTTTTATTCCCTCTTCCCCTTCCAAACTGATTTTAAAAATTTTTGCTATTTTCTTCCTTAGCTCTAACTTTCAGATACTCCTGTTTTCCCCTTTATTTTGCCCCACTGAAACTCCCCCCACCCCCCCCGCTTAATATTCTTATAAAGGTTAAGGGTTAAAAATTTTTTCAAAGCAAAATTTTTTATTCCTGTGAATCACTCAAGTCCCGATCTGAAACAAAAAATTTTTTTATGAACAGAATTTTGTAGTATTAAAAATCTTCTAAACATTTTCAAATTTTCATGCCCGTGTTGCCAAAAAAATAAAAAACATCCCCCTAAGTTATACCCCAAATTATTTTTCCATTTTCACCCATGTTAAATAAATTTAAAAGAAAAAGGAAAAATTTAAAAAAATGTAAATTTAATTGATTTTGACTGTTTTAACCTTACCCGTGGCTGTTTCACTTGTTGGTACATGGCCCCAAACAGGTGAAAGCCTTTTTGACCCAAGGTTACCCCCCATTTCCCCTGTTAAAAAAACAAAATGCATATTTGATTCATTTCACAGTAAGGGTACTTTTATCTAAAAATGTATAAAACTATAATTTTAAAAAATTTTTTAAATTTTTCAAATTTGTAGTAATTTTTTTGTTTGGGAAAAAAAGTAAATAAGCAAAAAGAAAAAAAGGAAAGTTTTTTTTCCTTTTTTCAATTAAATATACCCAAAATTTTTATGGCAACTGATCATTCCCGCCAAAACTAATGCTCCTTTGAGGTAATGCCTTCTGAGTTGGTGTTGTTTAACTGCAAAATATAAAAGATTTTTGTTTTAAAATTTTAAATCTCAGCTTGGGTAAAAAATTAAAACCCTGAAAATTTAGAAAATTTTTTTTAAAAACAATTTTTAAAAAATATTAACCCCCCCAAAAAGTCGTGTCGTTGCTCTACAGATCTAAAGCCGGGTCCCATGTCATAGTACTTAAAACGTATGAACTTTTCTTAACTAGATAAGCTGTGGTGGTAAATTTGGACCTAGATATGAAGAATGGGGGTGTGGGGTTTAAAAGTGCCCATATAAAAAAAATCCTTAAACTCCAGGGCATAACGAAAGGAAAAAAAAAAAATGCACTGGGTTTTTTGGGTTTTGGGAAAAGTGACTTTGCTTTGTATTTTTTTCAAAGGTTTTTTTTGGGTGTAGTCATGGTTTCTTGGGCCATTTGGGTTTGAATGGGAAATACATTACAGAATTGAGTTTATTTTTTAAAAGATTTTAGGACTGGAAAATTTTTTTTAAATTGAGGGTCCCAAATTTGCAAAAGCTCCCTTTTTGCCCGGTTCAAGAGTAAAGAAAAACCCACACGCATCCAATACACATCAACTGCCGAGGGCCCGATATGCATTCACGAATGCACTGATATCTGTAAAAATACAGGATTACAATATTGCATAACAATAAATCTTCCTTTTTTTTGGTGTGGGAAAAAAATTCCCTTGTGTGAATTAAAATCAAAAGGAAATTCAAGTGTAAAACCTGGAAAACTTAACCCAATGCAAAAAAAGGGAAAATTTTAAATTTTGTGCCAGCAAAGCTGGCCCTTGGTTTTTTCTGATTGATTTTTTTTAATATGGAAAACACTTACTGCATGGATCCCAAACTTTTCACTGGCCCAAACTTACAGCTTACAAATTTTCAGGGAAAAAGCTGAGCTCACAGCATTTGAACTACGGGGGTGACCCGGCTTCAAAAAATAATACAGTGGGGCCCCCGACCACGATGGCATCGTTAAAAGATAAAAACTGACTAGCGATACATTTTTTCGCAAAAAAATTTTTCCCCGATTAGCGCTAAAAAATTTGCCCCAAAACTATTCGTTCCGTCCCGAGACGCGTCCACTTCTGGCCAGTTTTTTACAAAGCCAAACCCGCCAAACCCCGGTCCCCTTTCCAAACATACAAACGGGAAAATTTTTATAAAATTTTCAAGCCTTTTTATGATTGCCCCCTGCAAAAAAAAAGTCACCATGGGGCCCCCAAAAAAGCTTCTAGTGCCAACCCTACACAAAAGGGTGAGAAAATTTCTATGGATAAAAAGAAAGAGGGTCATTGCTAAGTATGAAAATGGAGTGCATTTCTCCGACTGGCCAGGCTTAAAACAAAAAACCCCCAAACAAAAAAACGCACTATTGTGGCCAAAAAAAACGGCAATCAAGGAAAACTGTCTTGCCAAATCTGCAACTATGTTTTCGAAAAGGGGATCCCCAAGTGATAGATGATATTGAGAGACTGGGTTTTTGGGTTTTATAAACAAAAAAATAGCAGGAGATTGCATTTCAAGTGATCATATGTGAAAAAGGGTAGGGGAAATTTCATAGATTTAATTAGAAAAAAGCCAGAACTATGGTGATGTGGTGAAAATTTTAAGGGCCCGGGAAAGTTGGTTTTAAAAGATTTAAGAATCGTAGTGGCATACCTAGTGTGATTTAAACATGGTGAGGCTTTCCAGTTTGGACCAAAAAGCAAACTTTAAAATTTTGTGCAGGAATTCAAGGGTAAATAGCAGTGAAGGACGGAAACCCGAACAAGTGTTTAAAAGGTGGGCACTGAAAAATTTGTGAAACCCCTTTTGGAATGTCATAAAGGAAGGGGGGTCAGGCCTCTATGGCTGATATGTTTTTTGCGACAGAGGTCCAGTGACCCCTCAACTGGGCCCAGTGGCATTAAAAGAAAAGGGAAGTAACCCCCAAAAAAGGACTTGCCCCCCCAAGTCCTAAAGGGAAAGGGGGTTTCCCCTTAAAAACTAAGAACCCTCAACAAACCCCCCCTTCCCCCCCCATCAAACATCACCAAAATTCAATAAAGGTAAGTGTCATGTAACTGTGCATGTCTTCTTCAGTTTTTGTGTATAAAAAATTTAAAATTTCACGTGGGAAAAATTTTTTTTTTTTACTTTTGGGTTCCCTTTCACGGATTTAAATTGATTTTTCCCTTATTTTTTAGGGGAAAAAATTTAAATTGACTAACGATTATTCCCAAAAGGAGCTCCCCGGGAAAGGATTAATAGCGTTAGTCGAGGGTCCACTGTACAGGGAACCTTACTTGCGAGTTTAATCCGGGTTTAAAGACCTTGCTTGCAACTGGATTTGTCGTTTCAGAATCAATTTTCCTTTATTTAAAATTTAATGGGAAAAGCAATTAATCCCTTCCCGGGGAACCTGTACTTTAATAATTTAGCTAATACCAATCTACGTCTTTTTTTTCTAACCCCACTTCATCTAATTTTGACATAATAAACCCAAAATAAATTAAAATAGAAACCGATATTAAAGGGCGGGGGGTCAGATTTTGGACGAGTTTGCTAGAGACCCGGGGAAAAAAACTTTTTGAATAATTTTGCTAATATCATCTATACTGTTAATTTAAACTATCACAGTTCATCTACATACATAACAAAAAAATATTAATTAAAAACAAAACTTTATATATACTCTAGAAGGGAAAAAAATATGTCATTCCTGGAGTGGTTTTGGGGGTGTCGGGGGGTGGACGAGAGTTTTTCGGGGCCGGGTAAAATTTTCATGAATAATTTTTTTTAAAATCATCTATAAGGGGTTATTCATAAATCGAAATTATCTAATATAATAACAGACAAATAAAAAACCGAAACACAATTTTACTCTAGGGAAAGAATAAAAAAGTGTCATTTTTAAAAGGTGGGAGGCGGCCACAACCCCTTCCCTTTGTTGTGGTAAAAAAATGCCATCTATGACGGATTTTTAACCGTCTATTTTATAATTTTTTATTTTTTAGTACATTTTTATTATATTTATTAAATTAAATTTTACAAAAATTTTTATTATTCATAAAATTTTTATTTTTCTTTTTATTATTTACATATTAATTTTTTACATATTTTATTATTTTTATTATTTTTAAAATAAATTATTTGTTAAATTTTTTTTCACACAAAAAAAATAAAATTTACTGTTAATTTCCTTTTTGCAATAATTGTATAAAAAATGTCAAAAACCCTTCACCACTGCATATTTGGGAAAGGGGCAGTGAGTATTTGTTTTTCCAAACAGCCAAGCAAAAGGACCATTTTTTCCTATGTTGAGCTCTATTTCAAGGTACTTTTCGTCAAAGAAAGCAATCAAAAAATATCATTTCTGTAATTTATCTTCCCTTCTATCAAATGAGGGCAAAAAAAACGAGGGAAAACAACCATAAAAACCATTTTGAAAAATTTCCACTAAGGGGGGGGCTAATTGCGAGAAGTGAAAATCCATTATTTAGCCTTTGATTTTTGGTGTAATTAAGAAGGGATCTTTTCCATAAACATTGCCCAAATTTTAATTTAAAAAAGTCCCAAAAAACAAATGAGGGTACAATTCCCCAGATCAAGGCAAGAGCCCCTCAACCGGTCAAAAAAACCGCCTTTTATTTGCTCCCCTTGTGGAAATTTTGCCGGGGTTAAAGGAAGTTAAAAAAAACGACCCCCGACAGCTCGTATTTGGAAAAACCCACGGGACACGCCCCCAAATAGAGGTTCCACTGTACTAAGGAACTGACCCCAAAGGAATAAGATGCTCACATCAAACAACCTTTTTGGGAGTTAAAAGATGGCCCTTTTGGTCCACATCTTTAAAAAAAATTAGTTTTCAATTTTTCCCATGCAAAATTTCACTCTTCACTGTCGCCCAAATTGGGAAATATTTTTAAAAAGGGTTTTTTGCTTTTATTTTCAGTACGAAATTTAAATTAAAAAAATTCACAAATGAATGATTCCAAGCTCAAATCTTTTAAAAAAAGGAGACAAAAATAATTTATTTTCATCTGCTTCCCTTTTACCTAACAGCAAATTAAATATCTGAGTGTTTTTTCAAATTTCTATGTTTTTAAAATGCTAAGGGGATAGTTAAATGGGGCCCCGCCCTTTGGGGCTCAAGGCCGCCCCAAAGTTACAAACCAATTTTTAAAACCCCAAAAATTGGCCCGTTTTTAAAAACTAGGGTTTGAAAACCCTTTCCCCAGATTTCCTGTGCCTTTTCTCAACCACTTTTTCTTTGTGTGCTTTCCGGAACTGTTTTCTTTCATGCTGTGTTGAACCCTTTTTCGTAAAATCTGGTAACTACAAATGCAAAATGGAAAAAAATAAAAATTTAAAGTTACTGGGTAAACCCTAAAGGGGTTTTTGTACAAAATTAAAAGTATGAGGGCTAATATGCCCTTTTTAAACAAAATGGATACCAAAGACCCAATTAGGAACAAATTTTTTGAAAACTTTTTATGGGGCCCGGGAAATTATTCTTCAAATTCCTAAAGGTATTTAAAAGAAGACAGGTTTAAAAAAGTGGCCCGTGGTGGTGGGCAGCAGCAGCAACACAGTTGTAGTATATAGCCTGTCCCTTTCTCGTAATTTTAAAAAATTTTGAAATGTTTAAGGGGCCCTTGCCATACGGGGCCCCCAAAAAATTTTTTGGTCTGGCCCCCCCAAAGCAATGGAGGGGGGGACTTTTAAATTTTTAATAAATTAGGAGCTTTTTCATAGCAACAAATTTATATTAACCCCCTTTCCCCCTATCCACTTTGAGGAGGGAAAAAATTGAAATAGGCCCTCGTGTTCAGAACAACTTACTGCTGCAAGCAGTTCTTTTTAAAACTTACCACTGCAAAGAGTCCCATTCACTTTTGACTGACTGACGAAAAAACCCTTTAAAAGCAGTTGCGAGCAAACACATCAATACAGCCCAACATACATCCTCACTAAAGAGCAAAAAAGTTCCCGCCATCACATTTGGTGGAAATTAATTAATTGTTTGACCCAAAAATAGCGGCAAATTTTTAAATAGAAAAATTTTATGGCCCCCAAATGTTTTTTATAAATATCCAAATGGGCCCTTGGGAAAAAAAGGTTCAACACCCCTGCCCTAAATGCATGTTTTTCAAGGGCCCTGTTCTTTTGGTTTTTCAGTATTTATGCCTCTTGTAACAAATTTTAATTTTAAAAGTAAGTTTTTTTTCTTTGTAAAGGTTACAATGTGTAATTAAAAATTTTTTTTTTGCTAAGTAAAAAAGATTGCCCCTTCCAAAACCCAAAATTTTGGGCAAACAAAACCCAAAAACGTACTTTTTTTTTTTCAACCGCTGGCCGTTTTCCCACCGAAGCATGTGACCCAAAAAAAAAAGAAAATCCCCAAAAAAAAAATAATTTCCCTCATCCTTCAAAACTTTCACCCCACTCAAAAATAATCATTGTTTTTTTCAGGGTGCCCCGGACACCCTTTTATATTCCCCTCTTAGTAAAGGGTATTTTGCGGATACTCAAACAACCTCAACAACCCCTTTAAACCCTCAGAATTAAACAAAATGGGAAAATTCCACCAAACCCAAATTTTACAATCCAAATTCCCTTTACCCAAAAATTTTCCCACTAAAGTGCTCTCTCACATGGCATTTCAACTTTCCTCCAACCTTTCTTACTATAATGGTTTAAAACCCCGGGCCCTTTCACTATACTTTTTGGGGGTTTTTTCATCCCCCCTTTTTTTTCCCTTTTTTTTTTTTCTTCCATACACAACTTTTTCCATCACTGATTTCCTCAATTCACCCCCGCTTTTTTCCCCCGTCTACTCTATGATCCACCTTCTCTTTCAAGACATTTCCCCTCACAAATATCTGAATTTCATTTTATTACCTTCATACTTCCCCCAATCTGGTATTCAATCTTTCATTGCCCCACATGTGACATTACTCTCATCTTTTTTGGTTTTTTCCTAGGTTTGTTTAAAAAAAATTCAATTTTGAATTTGGGCTCCCAGGTAGGGAGGTTGGTAAAGAGAAACCCCCCAGTTCTACCCTCCTGGCAAGCAAGTGTGAAACAGAAAATTTTTAAATTTTTTTACCCTGTTTGGGAGGATTTATAGCTGTTTTTTTTGATTCTTTAAAAAAAACGTATAACAGGGATAACTTTCTACTTCTTTTTACACTTTGGTTAAAACTACCAATCTTTGGGCCCCAAAAAAACCCATCTGGGTTTTCCCTTTTATTTTCCCTTTAAAAGTTTTTTGTTCTTCTTTAGTACTGTAAAAAACTTTGTCACATTAAAATACAGTGTATTGTAACACAAGTGGGGGGAGAAAAAAAATGGGGGTTAAATCAGGAGTATCTAAGGGGGTGGGTAGAATTTAAAGTTTTAAGGGTCAGTTATGGAAGAAGAGGGAATATTAAAACATGTAAATTCAAGGGTTTTTGTGTTAAAAATAAGGGTTGGATGCCCCAAAAAGTGGGTCATAGTAAGTGTGTTGCAAAATGGAGAAGAGAGGAGTGTAAAGGGGAAAAGAAAAGATTTTGGGGGGGATTTTAAGTGAATGTATAACAACCTTTGAACCAAGTTTAGAGAGGAAATTTTGGTAGGGGGCCTAAAAGCTAAAGTGGAAAACATTTAGAGGGGTTTTGGTAAGGGAAGTTTTTGGGGGGCAAGGGTGGGAAATGATTTGAACTTTGTATAGAAAGGGGTTGGTTACGGTAATACATATTTTAAGAAAAGGGATAAATAAAATTACAAGATTTTGATGTAGGGGGGTAATGACCCGTAGTTCGTTGGGCAGGGATTGGAGATAAAAAAAAATGGGGAGTAAAACTTCAGGATGTACATGTTTATAGAGGGGCCACAGATATATCAGATCACTTTTTAGCTGTAGCTACAATGAGAGTAAAATGTAGATGGGATACAAGGAAAATAGAAGTAGAAAGTAAGAGAAAGGTGAAGGTTTATAAACTAAAAGAGGGGACAGTTAGGGTAAGATATAAACAGTTATTGGAGGATAGATGGGCTAGTGAGAGTATAGGCAATGGGGTCGAAGATGTATGGGGTAGGTTTAAAACTGTAGTGTTAGTGTGTTCAGCAGAAGTTTGTGGTTACAGGAAAGTGGGTGCAGGAGGGAAGAGGAGGGATTGGTGGAATGATGATGTAAAGAGAGTAATAAGGGAGAAAAAGTTAGCATATGAGAGGTTTTTACAAAGTAGAAGTGATGCAAGGAGGGACGAGTATATGGAGAGAAAAAGAGAGGTTAAGAGAGTGGTGAAGCAATGTAAGAAGAGAGCAAACGAGTGGGTGAGATGTTATCACAAATTTTGTTGAAAATAAGAAAAAGTTTTGGAGTGAGATTAACAAGTTAAGGAAGCCTAGGGAACAAATGGATTTGTCAATTAAAAATAGGAGAGGAGAGTTATTAAATGGAGAGATAGAGGTATCGGGAAGATGGACGAAATATTTTGAGGAATTGTTAAATGTTGATGAAGATAGGAAGCTTTGATTTTGTGTATAGGACAAGGAGGAATAACATCTTGTAGGAGTGAGAAAGAGCCAGTTTGTGAGTGTGGGGAAGTTCGTGAGCAGTGGAAAGAATGAAAGGGGGTAAGGCAGTTGGGATTGATGGGATAAAGACAGAAATTTAAAAGCAGTGGGGATATAGTTTTGGAGTGGTTGGTGCTATTATCTAATATATGTATGGAAGAGAGTAAGGTACCTCGGGATTGGCAGAGAGCATGCATATTCCTTTGTATAAAGGCAAAGAGGATAAAAAGAGTGCAAAAATTATAGGGGAAGAAGTATGTTAAGTTATAGGTAGAAGGTTGGTAGACAGCAACCACCCAGAGGTACTACTGTCCTGCCAAGTGAGTGAAAAATGAAAGCCTGTAATTGTTTTTACATGATGGTAAGATTGCTGGTGTCCATTTTTCTGTCTCATGAACATGCAAGATTTCAGGTACGTCTTGCTACTTCTACTTACACTTAGGTCACACTACACATACATGTAAAAGCATATATATACACACCCCTCTGGATTTTCTTCTATTTTCTTTCTAGTTCTTGTTTTTGTTTATTTCCTCTTAGCTCCATGGGAAGCGGAACAAAATTTTCTTCCTCCGAAGCCTGCGTTTTGTAAGAGGTGACTAAAATGCCAGGAGCAATGGGCTGTAACCCCTTCTCCTGTATACATTACTAGATTTTAAAAGGAGAAAGCTTTTTCTTTTTGGGCCACCTGCTTTGGTGGGATATGGCCAGTTTTTTGAAAGAAAAGAAGTCTGTTGATATACCTAAAAAAAGGGTATATGGTAGAGTTATTATTGAAAGAATTAAGAGTAAGATGGAGAGTAGGATAGCAGATGAACAAGGATTCTTGAGGAAAGGTAGGGGGTGTGTAGACCAAGTGTTTACAGTGAAACATTTAGGTGAACAGTATTTAGATAAGGCTAAGAGGTTTTGTGGCATTTATGGATTTGGAAAGGGCATATGACAGGGTGGATTTTGGGGGCAATGTGGCAGATGTTGCAGGGGTATGGTATAGGAGGTAGGTTACTGAAAGGATGGGAGGCTCAGGTTAGGGTGTGTAGGGAAGAGGGAGATTATTTCCCAGTAAAAGTAGCCCTTAGACAAGGATGTGTGATGTCACCCCTGGTTGTTCAATATACGTATTTATAGATGGGGTTGTAAAGAAGTGAATGCGAGGGTCTTGGCAAGAGGTGTGGAGTTAAAAGATAGAGAATCAAACACAAAGTGGGAGTTGTTACAGCCGATTTTTGCTGATGACACTGTGCTCTTGGGAGATTCGAAGAGAAGTTGCAGGTTGGTGGATGAATTTGGTGGGTATGTAAAAGAAGAAAATTAAAAGTAAATATAGGAAAGAGTAAGGTTATGGGGGATAACAAAAAGATTAGGTGATGAAAGATTGGATATCAGTTTTGGAGGCAAGAGTATGGAGGAGGTGAATGTATTCAGATTTTTGGAGTGGACATGTCAGCAGATGGTCTATGAAAGATGAAGTAAATCACAGAAGTGATGAGCTGAAAGGGTGAGTGGTGCACTTAGGATCTGTGGAGACAAAGAACTTTGTCCTTGGAGGCAAAGAGGGGAATGTATGAGAGTATAGTTTTACCATGTTCTTAAAGGGTTGTGAAGTATGGGTGATGAATGTTGCAGCGAGGAGAAGACGGAGGCAGAGCGTGTCTTTGTCTGAGGGCAATGTGTGGTGCGAATATAATGCAGAGAATTCGTAGTTTGGAAATTAGGAGAGGGTGTGGGATTACCAAAACCATTATCCAGAGGGCTGAGGAGGGGTTGTTGAGGCAGTTCGGACATGTAGAGAGAATGAAACAAAACAGAATGACTTCGGGAGTGCATAAATCTGTAGTGGAGGGAAGGTGGGGTCGGGGGTCGGCCTAGGAAAGGTTGCAAGGAGGGGGTAAAGGAGGTTTTGTGTGCGAGGGGCTTGGACTTCCAGCAAGCATGCGTGAGCGTATTTGATAAGAGTGAATGGAGACAAATGGTTTTTAATACTTGACATGCTGTTGGAGTGTGAGCAAAGTAACATTTATGAAGGGATTCAGGGAAACTGGCAGGCCGGACTTGAGTCCTGGAGATGGGAAGTACAGTGTCTACATTCTGAAGGAGGGGTGTTAATGCTGCAGTTTTATAAACTGAAGTGTAAAGCACCCTTCTGGCAAGACAGTGATGGAGTGAATGATGATGAAAGTTTTTCTTTTTTTGGGCCACCCTGCCTTGGTGGGATAAGGCTGGTTTGTTGAAAATAATAATAATAATAGTATTAATACAAGCTAAAATCTGCCTGAAATGTTATGCATAAAAATGGGATTTTCTTTGCAAGATGTGCATGCTAACCTTTTACTGTAGCTAATCTGAATGTAAAGATACTTTCTAGACTACAGGTTTAATAAGTCCTCAAATAGCATAATGTACTATAAATGCCATACTGAGACACTAATGATTGTACAAAGAGCTAAAATGTGCTCTACATTAATATTCATGATTTTTTAACACACCGGCCATTGCCCACCAAGGTAAGATGAGCAAAATGAGAAGAAACACTTTCACCATCACTTACTCCATCACTGTCTTGCCAGAGGTGTGCCAACATTACAGCTCAGATGCCCATCCAAACTGCAATATGCTCACCCAACAGAGTGCAGGCACTGTACTTCCTACCTCCAAGACTCAAGTCCAGCTAAATGGTTTTCCTGAATCCTTCATAAATGTTAACCTGCTCATTCTCCAACAGCACATCAAGTCATGAAAACCACTTGTCTCCACTCACTCCTATCCAACATTCTCGTACATGCCTGTTAGATGTCCAAACTCCTTGCATACGAAACCTCCATTACCTCCTCCCTCCAACCTTTCCTAGGAAAATCCCTACCTTGCCTTCCCTTCACTGCAGATTTATACACCCTCCAAGTCATCCTAATTTGCTCTATCCTCTCTAAATATCCAAACCATCTCAATAACACCTCCTTAGCCCTCTGGATAATTTTAGTGACCCTGTGCTTCCTTTTACTCTCCAAACTATGAATTCTCTAAAAGATATTCACACCACACACTGCTCTCTGGTATGACATCTCCACTGCCTTCAGCTTCCTCCTCACCAACTTTTAACTCTTTGACTGTCATGAGCCCCTTTCTGAAACTATCATTCTATGTCGCAAAATTTTTTGAAAAAAAAAAAAAATTGTTTCTTATGAAATGATAGAGAATCTTTTCCCAATGGTAATGACACCAAAAGTATGAAATTTGGTTGAAAACTCACGAAGTTAGTGGTCTCGGCGACACATATGCATCGGCGATTTCGCCAAATTTGAGCCCTGTTTTTGGCCAATTCACTTGTTCCAGTTGACCAAACTCATAGCTGTTTCTTTAGAACTCCATTTTTTCTATCAATTGAGTACAAGAAACCGCCCATTTGCCGATTTGAACTACCCAATAAAGTGGTCAGAAATTGGCAATTTGGCCAATTTCACGCAAATTAAAAAAGATGCCAATTTCAAAATAGGCTCCAGATAAACAATGTAGACATTCTCGGCACTAAAATAACATACCTCTGTTCATTCGTCATGTCCTAGGCCCCTCTTATATTAACCCCTTTGCTGTCGAAAGGCCCAATCCTGAAGTGTCCCTGGTGTCGCAAAATATTAAAAAAAAAAATTAATTTTTTTTAAAGAAAATGTTAAGAAATTTTTTTTTTT